>PVIC010036846.1:0-18321 GCA_004025085.1 Thryonomys swinderianus
GTCTTCCTCCCATAGCTGCGGGGTGACTCTCACAGAACCCATAGCTAACTGCTGTTCTGAGCCTTTAGATAACAGGGGTGTTTCCACTGAAAATAGCACAAACAAAATTTTGACCCATTTTTCTTTCCTCTTCCCTTCTGTGTTTTTGGATATGTTTGAGTCCTCTGAAGGAATACGATAGCATCTTCAGGCTTTCCTTTTTCCTAAGATAACTGTCTCTGTAGCATTTTGGCCTACTGATTCTCAGCTTAAAATGTTGGCACCATAGTCTGAAAAGTCACTAAGTTTATAACAAGCCAAACACTGAGAGAAATGTTTGCTGCAGAAATAAAATTACTGACATCATTATGTTGTATGTTAGTTTTGCTATTATATATATATATGTTTTGTTGCCACATTCTATAACATTTTTTTGACAACAGAAAGAGACCAGTGCTAAATTGTTAGCCCATGGAGAATAATTTACAAAAGAATTATCGAGGAGACTAGATTTGACACTCTACATAGATACATAACATGGAAGATGGCTCCTTGAGGTGTGATTCACTCAAATATTTACTGACTGGACATTATATCTTGAACCTAAATTTATGCCTTTTATAATCTTTAAAAAAATCTGTAGTTCTATTGGTGAGACATAAACTCTACCATTAAAATATACATTTATCATCAAATACACATCTAACTCTGCAAATGTGTGCCATTAACTATCATACTTTGTCTTCCTCTTCTGACTGTCATGTTATCTCAATAACTTATCAAATATTATTTCCACTAATAGTAAAAACTGTTTCACAACAAGGTTTCCTTCCCTAAGGGACTCAGCTACCTTGCTTCAGTACACATTCCCAGATTTCTATGTGAATCTTATTTCTGTGTCTTGCCCACATCTTCCAACATTGCTATTTTATGTTTTTAGAGATGTATTTTCATTTTACCAATTTTTACATTCAAGTACCTTTTCTGACATCCCTAAGTTACCCTGATTCTCCTCACATCTCATTTCTGCCAAAATAGAAAATAGGCTTCGTCTACTCCCTTCCTGCCAAGAGTAAATGAAAAGGTGTTTCTTTATCAGATTACTATGATAAAAATAATCACCCATTTCTGTGTAAAAATCTTAGACTGGTTTTTGTCACTGCATCTAGAGTCATCAATAAGGCCTAAAATCAGGATCATCACAATGAGATGCACAAGGATAAGGTACTACACTTTATGTTATATGCTTGTGCCTCAGCACTAGACTCCATGTGTCTTGTGAAGTTAAGATTTCAAGTCATGTAGGCATCGCCCGGTTTTTGCTTCCACATAGTCACATGTTCAAAAAGTAAAATGTTGCAATTATTCTGCCACCTTATGGCAGTTTACAAAAGCAAAGTGTTGAGCAAATTGGATACATGTTTTGTTACCAAGAAAACAGAACAGAGTCACACAGATGCTTAATGATGCAGATGAAGTGACTCTGGGTTTCCAGGACTGAGCCGGGCTGAGCCTATTCAGTCATGGAGAAACCTCAGGTCACTGATGCTCAGAGACATTAGAAACAATGCTGAAAACCTATGTGCATTGATCTTTTGCGGTAACCTCAGTAACTTATGGGTGTTTTGTCTAGCAATAGACCAGCTGGATTAAAATAAACCTATGTTGATATTACCAAGGTTAAAAATTATTCCGTAGGTAACTTGTGTTTGGGAAATTGCATTTTGGTTCCTCATAATGGATGTTGCATAGCAAAGAGTTGTGAAGCAAGATTCAGGTTCTAGTATATTTTGTGTTATTACTTCACTGAAATACACAATCAGTTCTGTGGTTCTGTTATATTCTCTCATTATGGCTCAGGCTGCCACATTAGATGATATATAGTTGCAAACAACAATTTAAAATGCAATATGCAATATGGCTTAATAAAATGAATTCCAGCAGAATTAGGTAATACATATTCTTTTTATAATATAATAAAAATTGAATTAAGCATATGGAAATACCTATTATGACCTTATTAAATAAGTCAAAATGTGATGTGATTAAGCATTATCATTAATAATTATTGCTTATTTATATTAAATACAGATGAGTCAAAAGGAGCGCAAAGCTTAGAGTCCATGTATACATATAAATGTTATAATATCTTTAGCAAATTAATACTTGTGACATATCTGCATCAGTATTTAATGTTAATTCTGCTTCATTAGACATTAATGTGTAAACTCGGTATCCTTGGACCTAGTTTTAATAATTTTCACATGATTCCTTTGTAGTGTTCTTTATTTGAATTATGGGCCAGAATTCACTTTTAAATTCAAGTCACATGTGTAATTAACACCTCTTTAAAAGTTCCGACAAAACAGAAAGTAGCCTTCATTCTTACATAGAAAAAGGAGACTTGTTTCCAAGATACCTGCAATCTAGTCCACATTTCAAAGGTTGTTAGCTGACTTGATGTCAAAAGGTCACACCTATTAGCGGTAATTGGCTTTTATAAATATTGCTCATTATGCAAATGCTTTATTTACAAGCACCATTAGGCCGAAGTGGATATAGGAACTCAGGTAATAGGTTTCTCTGCATTAGCTATGAGGCAGAATATTTGACAATAGATAAATTAGGAGTTGATCTAAGGTATTAAAATGTAATTTGGGATATGAAAATTTGAGGATGCTTCCTGGCTTATGACTCACAAAATAGGACTGCTGTGGAAGAGACAAATGACGATAAGTTGGAGGTGAAAATCTGAATTCAGGAGAGTCGTTCACCTTTGAAGCTGGTGGTGCCTAGGAGGGATTCGAACCAACTTAATTTGTTGCCATATTAATATCAACTCATTGTCAGCTATTTTTACTGAAAATAATTCCAAAATATCTTTTCCAGATTCACAATGCTTTATTGTTTTTAATCTTTAAAAATATGCAAATTTCACATTGCTTCATATAAATTGAGAAAGCTAGTTTCTGCCTACTTGGAAAGATTGAAAATTTATCTAGAAGAGGCCACAGAGGTGAAAGAGCAAGAAGTTCTCCATGAAAATGGCTTTAGAAACAAAGTGAGAGTGAGTAGAATTATGAGAGATGGTTTTTGATCATTTCTTTTTTTAATTCTTTATTGGTACAATTTATATACATTTCACAATCTCACATAACATCTGGGAATTTGTACCAATGTATGACACAAGTTAATTCTCATTTTTACCCATATCCCTACCCACTCACAGCTCCCCACCCCCGATATACATGCTTTTTTATTTTCTTTCAAAATCATATTAATTCCTTCCCCTCATTACATTCCCACACCAAATTTCCTTTGGAAACTCCCCATTCTACAAAAACTGTCATACTTTCTAGAGTTCATTTGCATCTACAGGTGCTCATATCAAAGAGAAGATCCGGTATTTGCCTATCTGTGATCTATTTATTTCACTCATTAGTGTGTCCTCCAGGTGTCTCCATTTGCACATAAATGAATCAATCTTGTCATTCTTTATGGCAGAATAATACTCCATTTTATTAAAAAACCCACTTTTTTTTTTTTTTTGAGACAGGGTCTCACTTTGTAGTTCAGGCTGGCTCTGAGCTCACTATGTAGCCCAGGCAAGCCTGGAACTCAGCAATCCTCCTTTCTCTGCCTCCCAAGTGTTGGAATCACAGGCGTGAGCCGCCATGCCTGGCACTATGGTATGTGGTATTGATTGCTGGTGGGTGTGAGTCTCCACACCCAGCATTGTATGTGGTTACCAGGATCAAACTCAGGACCTTGCGCTTGCAAGGCAGGTGCCAGAACCACTGAGCTAACCCTCCGGCCCTACCCACATCTTCTTTATCCACTCTCCAGTTGATGGGACATCTGTGTGGAGATTCCTCAAAAAACTAGGACTAGGGGTCCCATTTGCCCTACTATTCCCCTGCTAGGAATATACCCAAAAGAATTTTAAAAATCACATTGGAAAGACAGATGTACACCCTTTTTTTATAGCAGCTCAGTTCGTGATAGCTCAACCTTTGATCATTTCTTTTAATTTCCATTGTTTGAAAACTAGTACTGACAATTGGAAAAGAAAAAATAATTAAGGCCTAGTCATAACCTTCTTGAAATGTAAGTTTTCCCCAGAAAGATACATTCCTAAAATGAATACTAAGCCTTAAGCAACACAGTCTTCATAATGAACAAGCCAGCCAGGTAGGGAATCTGTTCTTCTTGGAGGCTGGTGAGTTTGCTGAATACCTCCTAAGCCTTTGCTTAGTTCAACACTGTTTTCTGTCTTGTGTAAAATAGCAGGATGATGACTCACAGCTCAGAAAAGTTCATGTATGTGTTTATATTTAAGTCAATACATCTAAGCAAACCTCTCAAAGGAGCCTCCTGACCTTATTTAGATCACTTCTAAATATTCCTGTCTATAGGTCATCTGCTCCACAGGAATTGCATGGCAGTTGGCTCTGTGAGTGGGGGAAATTAAAGCAGATGGAGCCATGATGTAAATTTCTTTGAACTTTGGTGGACATGAGTCCTTGTCGTGGCCAGATGTATTACAACGACTTTAATCAAGGCTGTCCTCTTGAACTGTCAGCTTACTTCAAAGCAGCTCCCCAAGACCACCCGAGGAAGCCTGCTACATTCCAGCTTGTGCTCAGGACCCTGCTTTCCGCTGGCCCTCAGGCGTGAGCTCAAGCCCTGTCTTGTCATGAGTACACATATAGGCCACATCAAGGGCAATCTAGCTGATCCTAGGTTTCTGAAATTTCGGAACTGCAAAATTTCTATCTCTCGGGTCTATAGATTCTGGGTACCTATATGAATCTGCCTCCCTGCTCTACAGTGTCTATCTTTTACCTTTAAAAGAACTTGCTGATAAGCACAGGAGGAATCAGAACTATAGGATAGAATGATATTTCTTTGGATAATTTACATTTGCATAATCCACTTATTCACTGAAGCATAGTCCACGTTAGGCTCTCTTCTGAGCCACGGAAAAAATACAGTGAACTAGGCATCTGTGGTTTCTGCCAATAGCGTATTAGTAACAGATTATGAAACAACGTATTATGAAACAGACACCTGAGATATTTGCATTAATAAAACAATAATATATATTTACTTATAAGTGCTATTACAGAAGGAAGGGAGAATTTAAAAAATAACACTAGGGATATAGGGGCTGATGTTTGAGAGAATGGTGTAAACAGAGGTCCTTCTTGAGGAAGAACAATAATAAGGATGGTTGTGATGTGGTCATGGAAAAAGGGTAGGACTGGGGGGGGGGGCAAATAACTGTCCAGGTTAAAGGAACAGAGTATACAGAGGCAGGAATAGGAGGATAACTTCATGTATTAGAATAAATAATACAAGGCTAGAATTTAGTATGGGAAGGTAAGAAGAAAACCAAAGTACTGCAAAAGTTTTCATTGTTATTTGGCTTGATTAGCATTAGTTTTGAGGTAGACCAGGGCAATAGATAGAAAGAATTCATGTGAGATTTAGCTCAAGTGGTACTGCGCCAACCTTGGATGCACAAGGGTCCGAGTTTGATCTCTGGTTCAAAAAAAAAAAATTCATGTGAAGGGTGTGACAGTAGAAACTGGAGTGTTTCCATGCATAGCTTGATTGACTGGAATGAGAGGTCAGTACAAGAAATAAGATGGGAAAAGAACAACAGATAACTCAAGCATTTGCCATGACGAAGTTCAATGAATGCTGATGTCACTGCTTAAACAAAGTGAGGACAAAATTGGGGGAGCCAAATCAAGAGTATCTGGTTGGAAATGCTAAGTATAAAATATTTATGAAAAATAGAAGTACAGGGCCGGAGATTTAGTTCAGTGGTTCCGGCACCTGCCTCACAAGCGAAAGGTCCTGAGTTCAATCCCCGGAAACCACATAGAATGCTGGGCGTGGTAACTCACGCCCACCGCCAATCAATACCACAGACCACAGTGCCGGGCGTGGTGGCTCACGCCTGTCATCCCAGCACTCGGGAGGCAGAGACAGGAGGATTGCTGAGTTCACGGCGGCGGTTTGCCTGGGCTATATAGTGAGCTCAGAGCCAGCCTGAACTACAAAGCGAGAACCTGTCTCAAAAAAAAAAAAAAAAAAAAAAGGAAAGAAAAATAGAAGTACAAATCAAGTGGGAAGTTGGCTAATGTGAGAATCAGAGGACAAATGTCATTTGGACCGAATGTACAGAATAATGTCTCATTTTCCAGGATAATCTTATTTGAATATATTCTCCTCGGCGCCAGAGAGTTCGTCCCGGTCTTTGCATAATTAGTGTCACACAGCAGCTGAGGACGATCTGTCTCCAAGCACCTCGAACCAGGAGGGTCCCAGACTCAGGGTGCGTCGGGCGCATATGGCACAGGTTATAGCACGTTCTGATCCGTCTGGAATTTCCCTTTCTGCTGAGCCGCTATGGGCTTTGTCTGCACGTTACATGCTGTCTCTTGGCCAGCCGGGCAAGCAGGAAGAGATAAAAGCCCTGGTGGATCTTCTGTTTTCTATACCAAATCAAATGCACTCATTTCATCAGAAAAGCCACTGTTTTCCCTGCCAGTTCACTCGCTCATTTTTTTTTCCTCCATGCTAAAAAATTAAAGCCAGGACTTTGAGAAAGCAAAACACAGTCTTTTAAAGTTAGACAGTATATTGTGTTTATTATGTTCTTACTTTTTCATTTTATAAATAACCAAGATGTTTAGCAGGAGGATTAAAGATGCTTCACTGTGAGCTGGCTGGGAAAACAATTCCCGACTTCATGAAAGGTCCAGAGACAAAAAGCAAATTCACTTTGCTAAGGCAATATTAAGCTTCAGATGATGTTTTTGAATTATAAAATCACGTTTGGAATGAACTATGTCCATGTGACTTGAAACCATAAAAAGGCAAGGCAAATATAATTTTGGCATGTTTAGTATGGATAAAGGGTAGAACCATAAATGAAACAGAATTCAAGAAAAATTATGTTTCCATAGAAAGATAGCACGTTATTATTTTAAGAATGTTGAAGTTGTGGCATCAGAAAGAAACCTTTTCCAATGATAAAATAGAATAGGTGGTTGAAAATTCAGGCACAGGTACTAAAGAGAGAGCTGAATTTCTGACATTGTGTTAGGCAGAATGATTTAGACATGTTAAATGTACAGGAGCACAGACAGTTTGAGTAGCTGACTTGGTCACACAACCAATCAGTATTTGAAGACAGTTTTAAACATTTCCTGTTTGTGTTGAATTTTGTCAGCAAAAGAGCTGCTCGTTTTTCTAATTGAATTCTTTATTGGTATACTTTATATACACATCACAACCACACTCCACATTGGCAATTTGTACCAGTACATGAAATGAGTTAATTTTCATTTTACCCACTCCCTTATCCACCCTACAACCCCACACAATCCCCTATATACATAGGCTTTCTTTTTTTTAACATCATACTTTTTCTTTCCCCTCATTACGTACCCCTACACTTTCCCTTTGAATATTTTCTATCTCACCATATCTATCGTACATTCTACTCATTTATGTCTTCAGATTCTCATTCCAAGGAACAGAAAAAGTATTTAGACATCTGTGGCCTATTTATTTCACTTATGAGTATGTCCACAAAGTATATCCCTTTGAGCATAGACTGGATAAAGAAGATATGATTTTTTATAAAATGGAGCATTACTCTGCCATAAAGAATGATATGTTTGAGTCATTTATACTCAAATAGAGCTGGTTTTGAGGCTCTGTGTTATTCTACTATGTGTACATGGAGGTTAAATAATGAAAAGAGAATACAGTTCAACAGAGTTGTACTTTTGTAGTTATTTCTTCAATTATTTGCCATATACCTGTACATCTGTCCCCATGATTTTTAACCTCCACTAACCTTATCAGATTCATTAATCCAGTTACTCTCTGGAATTATACTCAGAACATCTACACTGTTGCTGCTGCTGTGTACAGTCCAATGGAAAGTCAGACCCAAAATCATGGTAGTGTGTGTTCTTCCAGGTTATGCACCAGATATGGACCATGTGACTTCTGGCTCCTCCCGAAAATCAAGATGACTGTGAAAGGTTGATTTTGATTTAGGAAAATCTGCAATTTAGAGAGAGAAAATTTCCAAGGAATATAGCATTAATTTAGAAATATCAAAAACAGAGAAAAAAGAAAGCTGTCTTTTAAGCGAAGTGTGGGGGAAGATGCCTCATTGAAGAAAATAAAGCAGTTAAGGAAACAATAAAGACCAAAGGTAAAATTTTTTGAGAACTAAATGTGAATGGAGCTTTAAAAGCAGAAGCATAATTATACCAACTGCCACCAAGCTCTGGGTGAACAGGATGGCTGAGAAGGGACTTTGGACTTTAAGTTGTCATTGGAGATCTTGCTTGTGCAACTCCCAGGCAACAGAACCTATTATACCCCAGAAAACAGGTGTCCAAAATCTTTAAAGATCTTTCTTTGTTAGTAGTTTCAATATTTTGATAGGGTATATAAAACCACTTCATCTACTCAGGAACCCTCACAAAACAGTATTAGTGATACTAGTAATTGTATGAATAATATTAACTTCAAAGTTGCTCTTGATTTTACTTTGATATTGAATTTATAAATATCTTGACTTTAAAACAAATTATATTTTGAAAAAACTCTCTGTATATTGTTTTCAAGATGGATCTGAACCTAAGATTTAATGATTTGAGTTCGGAAGACTTTAGTCTGTATTAAAGACTGCATACGAGGAGTCAGAAAAAGATTAGGGCAAATCTTTCAAAAAGTCCATAAAGCCAGTGAGTGTGGGGGATGGAATTAAAACGGAACTTTTCAGAGCTGCTTGATAATGTGCTAACCCATGATGCTAATAACGTGTGGTCCCTTCTCCGCTCATACCGGTTCCACATGTGTTATACACACAGATCTGTGTCCATTCTCAGCCCCTGCTGCACGCCGTGCTCTCGCCACATGCCATACATTCTCTCCTCGACTGAATTCCTCTTCCCACCTCTACGTCACTACAGGATTCCGCCTTTATGACCTCTGCAAGACGACCGTCAGCCCAAGGAAAATTATTCTTTCATTTCTTTCTAGCGTTTGGTATTTTTAAATTTTAATAGGACACGGTGTTTCTCCTCTTCTCGGGCTTCTTACTGACGTGCCTTACTCCTGGCTTTTGTGTGTACACAACTCTGTCTTAACACTACACTGTAAATTATGTAACCCAGACAAATGTTTTGTTCCACTTGTCTGTGCTTTTCTAAAATAACAGCAAAAATCATCCTCGTGATATTTATTGGATTTTCTGAGTGCACTATAGCCATGTGTGTTTCATTAACTACATCAGCAAACGGCAACTTTTCCTTTTGAAAACTCAGTGGCTATGAACTGACTACATAAATGTATGTATGAATGCGTCAAAGAAGACTTCCTGATTGTCTCCCATCGGGCATCAGTCATGGTGCGCTTCCCGCGTCTTATCTCAGTCACTCCTGACAAACCAGCAGGTGCCTCACTGTGCACCAGGAAAGTGCTCACTGGAGTCTGCTAAGAAATTAGAACTTTATACGAGGCCAGGGAAAATTGTGGACGTGATACCAGTCCTAGCCAGGGCCTAAATCCAGGTTTAGTTTGGCTTCTAGGTTTGAGGACAGTATTTGAAGAAAGCAATAAAAGACTTAAACTAAAATATGTTTATCTGTGGTCAAATAAAATCTGTTTCTAACCAAATAGGAATGATAATTATATAAATAATCTCTGTTAAAATTTAGGGGCCCCCTGTGCCTCTAAAATGCACCATGGATATGACGGATGGGGCTAAAAAATGGAACACTGTCTCTTTTGCACTTGCTGAGGAACCCTTGTAACACGGGATGGAAAGGGACTGGGCAGATCAATTTAATGTAAAATTAGGCACAAAATTAGTTTTTCCTGCTGATAACCATAATGTCTGATTACTTAAATTTTCCCACTATATATATTGAAGATGTGTACATAGTCCCATATAGTAGCTATTTTACTGTGATTTCTGTTTAATCTTTTTTCATTATCAATAACAATTGTAGTCAGCTCCCAATGCCACTTCAAACAGTTTGTTTAGAAATCATTGTTAATGTTAATGTTCTCTCCCTATAGTTAACCAATACATAGAGCTACCGGTCACAGTTAAGATGAAGATGATAAAATTGTTGGTTATTTTATGATACGAAGTCTAGAAAGGACCATAATCAACTACAAAATAGTTTTGTTTGGCTGTGTGCTAATGGAATTGTTCAAATCAGCAGGTGCTTTGTTTCTTTGCCAAGAAATGTCTCATTAAAAATCACCAAGGAACTAGAACCCTGTAATGGTAGCAGTGGAAAAACACCCATCACAGAAATCACTGGGATCTTGATCCCATTTGTAGCTTGGGGGGGGGTAGCTGGGGAAGGCCGGTTGAGTGAAGACAACAGAAGACTCAAAATAATGAGCAAATGTGTTTGATGTTGCCACCTCCACACTGACGATGTGCAGAGCATTTATTAGTGTCATTTAAAATTTGAAATACGACATCACCAAGATCATCTTAGAGTATTACTAATATTCACTCAACAATCAATTGAATTGATTCATTAGGCAAATAAACTACCTCTAGTCTCCACAGTTTCTCTTTTTGTTTAGTTCTAAAAATTTGTTGGGGTTCCTTACAGCAGATCCATCAATTTTATCCTCAAAATTATTTTATTCTCTAGCACACATGGCTGCCTGCATATTCATGTTACATTATTTTTGTAATTAATTTCTAAATTAAAAAGATGTCTAAATAACAAAAATTAACCATACTCAAGTACTTTCTTAGAAAATGAGTGTAAATATTTACAATTCTAATAATATCTAGTTTAGTTGTTTCAAAATATTTTGATACTTTGAGAGAAGAGCTGCACATTTTTGTCTATAGACGTCACTAAGACTCGCCCACTTTGAAAGTCCTGGGCTTCTTTTATTCTGCACTGTCTTGCCTGTAATCCCAGCACTTGAGAGGCAGAGGCAGGAGGACTGCTGTGAGTTCGATGCCAGCCTGGGCTACATAGTGAGTTCAAGACCAGCATGAACTACAAAGTGAGACCTTGTCTCAAAACAAACAAACAAATAAACAAAGAATAGTTACCTGGACTGGGAATTTAGCTCATTAATGCCACTCCTGCCTGGCAAGTATAAAGTCCTGAGTTTGATTTCAGGTACCGGAAAAGAAGTACAATGATAGTTATCTCTTTCTGCTGAACTGTTTCATTAACTAATATATATAGTGAATTTCTTTTCTTCCTCTGATTGCTTTTGGCCTGGAGCCTTCTTTGACTGAAAATAAGACAGCTACTTCCACTTCCTTGGGAGGAGTATTGTATGAAATATTGCTTTTTGTCCTTTGATTTATAGGATATTAATTTATTTTGGGGTTAAATGTGGTCCTTTTATGTGGTATATCATTGGGTTTTGTTTCTTGATCCATTTTTTCCAATCTGTATCTTTGGAGTGGGGATTCACTTTGAGGGTTTACATCGAAGTTATCGCCTTACTCCTGTCACAGCTTTATTTTCCTATTGCCGATTCTCTTCCTTTCCTTTCTCCTTAGCTACTCACAGTAGCTGATGCATTCATTCTATGTGTACATGTTTAAAATTTTTTATCTTGGAAACTTAAAGAAAAGGAGCTATTTTCTTTTTAACGTTAAATATTCATGGGTGTTAGTCAACTTCTTGATTCGGCATGAAGTATTAACTTTTCCTTGAATAACTTTTGTTTGGAACATGAAATTCTCATTTCAAAGGGGAAAATAAAGGCTTCTGCTAAGAACTGGCAAAGGTCATTTCTACCCGTATCTCATTGGCCAAAACAAGTCACACAATCAAATCAATTTTCAGTAGGGCCGAGTTTTATGCCTGTTTCACAGTAAGGACAACTTTGGGGAATGTGATCCTTTTACTGAAGGGTGGTAAACAGCTATGCACAATAGTAGTTAACATGGCATTTAACTCTAAGCTATATAACTAAGCTTTTAATCTAAATCCTTAGACATCACAATAATCTTGCCATTCAAAGCTTAACTTTATGGAACACAAGCAGATTATAAATCTGTGTAGTATTTATTCTCTCCTCACACTTCCGATGAAGCAAACAGAATTGGAATTTCAATTCATTGCCACAGGGAACATGTTAGTGTTTAATTATAAATTCCAGCTTTCATTTATTTTAAAGTGAATTATTTGCTTCATTTTTTTCTGTGTGCAGAAATAATATTTGTACATTTCACATGACCTTAAAGAAGATGTTTAGAAAACAAAAACTGGATAATATGATAGTCCTTTTCACAGTTTGCTAATTTCACAAAGCTTCTATTTCTTGACAAAATAGCCAAATATGCCTCAGAACATTATCAAATAATTAAATCAAGCATCTCTGTTTTTTGGGTTACTTTTGCCAAAGAGCTGTATGCTAGATTTCTGAATGGAAATGCAAAACCCATAAAATTTGAAAAGACTGAACATCCATTTCAAGAAATGAGTCTCTTGCTGCGTCACCAAGCTGCCAAGTACACAGCAAAACACAAGGTTAGTAACTGGGCATTGTCAATCAACACAGCAGTGTTTTCCTTTATGAGTCAAGAATGCACCATGACATTCTATGGGAAGAATTTCTCCATCTTCCAGGTCTTCTGTGCCCATCTCCTGGCAACTGGCCAGTGTTCCTTGAGAGATGAATGATCTCTTCCCACTTTGTCCCTGCTTTGTCAGTCCTGGCCCATCACAGTCTGTGTGTATTTTGAGAATAACAGGCAAGTTAAACTAATTAGACTGATGATGCTAGAAAAGGGATATCCAGCTAGGTGAGCTTTCCATTGTGTGGCAGCCATGGAAACACCGATTTCATTCTTGCTTTTGGTGGGAGAGGAATGAAGTGTGTCTCAGCAGCAGAGAAGCATGTGCTCTCAACCCTGACCTCTGGGTTGGACTTTCATGCCAGATATTTTCCCGTCTGTGATCTTGACAACCTACTCTCTGTCCCAAGATTCTGCATTTATAAATTGGGGATAATAGGTTCATACTGATGACTGAACAAATTTATACATCCATATCTGTGTTTCTGTCTTCTACTGTATACAATTTAGAATATTTCCATACAAAGGAAGTACTCAAAATAACAGTTACTAAGTAACAGCTAGCTTTTAGCAGAGCTATTAGCTATTACCAAAACAATAGATAACCCATGTTAATTACCTAATCAGTGAAAAATTTGATAACTTATAATGATATTTGTCACTGCTTACCATTCTTCTGGAAATTGAAAGAATGACTTAGTCTAGAGGTTCTGGTTTGTGGATTCAGTCAGGGTCAACAGCAGTAATAGTCCTTTGTAAGGGAGCGGGCAGAGTTCCTTCCAGTGTGGGTTACACACAAGGTTGGAATTTGGTGCTTTTAGCAGGCCCCATTTCTCTACACAAATCTCTTAATGGTGCTGTTTTTTCCCTTGAATGGGAAAATTTTCATATCATGATGCTGTTTTTTCCTAGAAGGAGTGATAAAAAAAAAACTAGGGATGGGTGTTGCAATATCTTTTAAAATTTAGCTGGGGAAATCATATCCTGTCACTGCATTGCGTTTCTATTGGTCCAGCTATCTGTCAGTATGACAAAGGACAAAACAAGGAAATGAGGATCAGAAGGGACCTTTGGAATCTGCCGAACACCCCACTGAAAGAGATTGTGTGAAAAAGAAAAGGTGTTGGAGAATTAGAACTGCATTTCAAAAAATACCTGGATGTTCATGTTATTGTGGTCAGATGATTCTGTTTTACTATATTTCTAAAGGTTAACTTTAATAATAAAATTCTGTTGATTGATTGTGCATTTGGAAGCAAAGAGTAAGACAATAAATGGAATGTTTGGTTGGAAAAACCAAATAGGCAAAAAGCAAAACAAAACAAAATCCCAATCAATCAACTTTGGAGTTGTGACAACCGCTGTCCTAGCATTAAATCAATGAGCCAAAGCACTTTTGGGTTCTCTTGGGATGTCCTTGGACAGGATTCGTCACCATTTCCTCTGTCCTTCTCTAAAATCTTTTTTTTTTGGGGGGGGGGGATACCAGGAGTCAAACTCATGGCCTTGAGCTTGCAAGGCAGGTGCCAGTCTAAAATCTTTGACTAACCTTCTTATGAATAGAATCCTGGGAGATAGTCCCACGCAGCCTGGCCGTGCCCCTGCCTCCGTCCGTTACCCACCACTGGTCCTGTAGTGTGAGAGTCGGAGGCCGTGGTCATCAGAAGCGGAGGGAGGCATCTCGCGGGCTGTGTGTTCATCCCGTGCCCTGCTCTGGTCCTTGCTCTACCCACGGCTCCAGCACACGTTGGGCCCCACTGGGGTCTGCCGGGGGCCGCCCCCTCCCCCGTGTAGCTCTCACTGCTTTGGGGGCAGATTCTTCTCTCTGTACCCTCTAGGCTTCTCTCACCCACCAACTCAAAACCCTCTAGCAAAAGAAGCACAAGTTAATCTGCTGCCTTTTTGAAATCAGTGGTCTGGAGGGAGAAGGTTCCTCTTTTCTTTCATATTTGAAAGGAAACCAGAAGCAAAACCAAAGGAGGATAAACTGCCCCAAGTGTCATCCGTTGCTGATAAATTTAGAGGCATTCAGACAGCTTGTTTTTCTTCGTTTTAGGCTAGAAATCGAGTTGCCTTCACATTCTTTTTCGTAGGAGATTTTATGTGACCCCTTCGACCTTGCCTGTTATATGACTTCAGGACTGGTTCAGATCTCAGACAAGTGTGATTTAATTATTGACCTATTAAAATTTCCTCAAGTTTTCTCAAGAACTCTCTCTGATGAAATGGTGGGAACGAGGGATAACAAAGATGCCGCTTGTATTATAGCATCGCTCTTCTCGTTAAAGCTCTTTGATCTGAGGCTTCGTGTTTTCCCTGGGCCTCTCGAAATCTTTTCACGTGCAACTTCCCCCCAGAGAACCCTTCCATTTCTGTAAAATGACGTTATTTATTGATGGGATTATTTATTATTTATATTTGTTGATAACTGGGAAGGATTTGTTGTTATTTTAAACATTATGTTAGATAATAATGTCAAATGATTTTTCATTCTTTCTCATTTGGATTCCTATATAATCTTATACTTAATTTCAACACATTTAACTGGGCTGTAGGGGATAGTGAGATACTACAAAGAGATTGGCTGCATGCATTAATTTTTGTCCTAGTTTGTGACTTTGGAATAGAACTCAATTTATTCATAACTGTACCACTGAAACACAGGTTTTTGAGCATCAAATAAAGCAGTAGATGTAAAAGATATTCAAAATTATTATGAAAAACTATATTTACAATCCTGCTATTAATATTGCAGAGAACATCTCTAATGGTTATGATTTGCAGTATCCTCTGAGGTCTGATGATTTATGAGAGAAGTTGCTATATACTTTGTTCTTTAAGATGTTATTAGCTGTTATTGAAATTGTATTTTCTGATGGTACAGTGGCAAAAAGACAATTTAAATTCTTGTTTACTAACATGATACTCTTGTCAGAGTCTTGAAATTACAAAATATATTTGTCTCAGATTAAAAATAGATTGTAGAATGCTGGGTGTGGAGATTCACGCCCACAAGCAATCAATACCACATACCACAGTGCAGGGTGTGGTGGCTCACGCCTGTCATCCCAGCACTCGGGAGGCAGAGACAGGAGGATTCCTGAGTTCAAGGCTTGCCTGGACTACATAGTGAGCTCAGAGCCAGCCTGAACTACAAAGCAAGACCCTGTCTCAAAAAAAGCAAAACAAAACAACAACAAAAAAATAGATTGTAGAAAGTACTAGCAAATTCTGCAATCTACCTTTGTGACTTGCTGATAGTAAATAAAATCTTTATCTATGCAACACTTCATAATTTTAATATCAAAGAGATGTTTATACTAAACAGAACAAGATAAACGAGAGTACTATGTTCACTACTGATACCTATAGTTACATTTTTTTCTTCTACTGTAATTGCAAATTATTTTTCATTTTTTATTTCTATTAGTATATTTGCAATACATAAGAATTACAAGCATTGCGGATAACTGGTACATATACTCAACACATCTTAGTTATTTGTAACTTCCCTTCTCTTTCCCTTTCTCCTCCATGTTCCATTCTCTATCTCCATCTTCCTCATTCTCACTTGAGAATGATCTATCTCCTTACTTTCTGTTATCTATCATTTATTTTGTTCTTTACTCATAATTTGAGTTTCTCATGTAAGAGAAATCATGTGATAGTTATTGCAAATTCCTGACTCTCTGCTTCTAGTACTTAACCTAGGGTTAAGGTGTTTCTCTCCTATTCACATTGAACTGGTGTTTAGGTGTCTCCTGGCCACCCAGAAGTAACAAACTTATGGCCTAGTATCAAAGTGCAGTGTAGAGATATTTGAACTGGCCGTATCATTATTTTTAAAGCCATATTTAAAATTTATACATTTTGCATAAAAATCTATACAATTAAATGGTGAACATTTTTAGAAATGATCTCATTTTTGGATGCATTCCTCGGAGCTCAGGAAATACTTCTCTTATATGGAGTTTCCTTGTTGAGAGCACACAGTTTCTTCCTTACAAAGTAGGATTACAAATACTGTAGGAGTGATATGGGCATACATGCTGATAAATGAACCTGATTTGTGGTCCTGTGTGTGTGTGTGTGTCTTCCCTAATAGCCTATGTTCAACATCAGACTCAGGTTCCACAGACATCTCTCTCATTTAGGATTTCTAGAAATAATTTAGTAGAAATAATAGTACCCTGCTAGAAGGTGGAACGTGGCTCAGATTCTGGAGAGAAGTTATGTGATAACTTTAGGAAGAACAGTACCCTGCATGGGTAGGAGAGAAGCCATGGATGATTATTTGTGCGTTGCATCTCTAGTTCTTGTTCTGCTAGAATTTTATTATAATAAAATGATGTACATTTTAAATGATTAGATTTTGATTTGAGATTCCTAAATTTTGGCTTTGGATATATGTAACTCTTCCATATGAAACACATGCTGGCCTAGATAGGTTTCTATTTTGCAGTTCAGATAGAGCCTCTAAATATTCCAGCTCCATCTGATTTTTTTTTTTTTGAGACAAGGTCTTGCTTTGTAGTTCAGGCTGGCCCTGAGCTCACTGTGTACTCCAGGAAAACCTCGAACTCAGCAATCCTCCTGCCTCTGCCTCCCGAGTGGTGGGATTATAGAAATTTTTATAATCTTATCTGAACATCATTCTTTGTATTTGTCTTCTACGTCAGCCCACCATTTTTTACCATGAGATCTTAAAGAAGCATTTGACTTTTCTCAAAAATAAAAACTTCGACACACTTCTGTTGATACTATTAGGCTCTGTATGTTCAAGCAAGTGTCAAAAGGAAAAAAGAGCCAACTGCACATGAAGAGGACAAAGATTTTGTTCATAAGAAATAAGTGCAAGGAAGACAACCCAACTCACCCTCTGGACCAGTTGTTGTTACTCTGCTGGGCAAAACAAAGGTCCATTTCTCTCTCAGTTGGTAAAGGAACAGTATTTACATCTGTTATTTCTGTACAAAAATGCAACTAGTGATAGTATGTCAAATATTATTATCCTTCATATCTTCTGAGATATTTCTGTTTCTTGCTTGCTACCATGATACTGAGCCAGGATGAATTATATGTCTCCACTGATCCAGTTTAGTATTATGTACAACAAGAAAGGGCGGAGAGATCGAATTACTTTGAGCTGACTGCCAGTGATAATAATTTATATACTGATATCTACTTTGGCTGAATTTTCAGGGATGTTGTTATTAAAAGTTAACAAATACTATCCAAAGCCATGTGTTAGCATGCTTAGTGTAGCACTACATAGATTTGTAATCAAGAAAGGAACCGATATGAGATCCACTAGCTGACAGGTAGATAAAGTTAGTGAAATATATATTTTTATATATATATATATAAAATAAAGTAATATACAACCATAAAAAAGAATGGGACTTTGGGCCGGAGATTTAGCTCATTGGTTCTGGCTCCTGCAGAGCAAGTGCAAGGTCTCTGGTTTGATCCCCAGGAACCACATACAATACCAGGCATGATGACTCATGCTCACAGGCAATTACTACCACATACCACAGTTCCAGGTGTGGTGGCTCACACCTGTCGTCTCAGCACTTGGGAGGCAGAGGCAGGAGGACTGCTGAGTTCGAGGCTTGCCTGGGCTGCAGAGTGAGCTCAGGGCCAACCTGAACTACAAAGTGAGGCCCTGTCTCAAAAAACTACAGAGAAGGAGAAGGAGAAGGAGAGGGAGAGGGAGGGGG
>PVIC010036847.1:0-18372 GCA_004025085.1 Thryonomys swinderianus
GGACCAAGGCCAGGACTGAGGAGCCAGAGAGACCTGCACTTACAGGCCTGTGGTTTGGGCAGTTCTGAATCTCCCTAAACTAGTTTGACCATCCATTAAATAGGTTGTTGTGAGGAGTAAATACGATAATTAGCAAGTACTAAGCAAGTGGTGTTACTCAGGCGTGTTATTAGCAGTGCAGAGGGGCCCCAGAGACCCTCTCCCGACCTTGCCTGCAGGCCTGCTGATTCCTGAAACCCTCGCTTAGGGAAGGGCGTCGGGTCACTGTTCAGGCAGCAATTAGCAAGGACCGGGGTGCCAGGACGAAGGGCAGCGAGGACTTCCACCTTTCCCCAGAGCTCAAGCTGCCCTCTGAAGGTTAAAGGTGACAGGGAACGAAGCCTCCTTGCGGTGCTCCCTGCCGGGTGGGCTGGGAGCTGCGGGCAACGCGCTCATCCGGAACTGGGAGGCACAACTGGACCGGACGATGAACGCTGTCTTCCTGCAGGGCCTTGAGCTGAGGTGTTGATCGTGGAGAAGGGCTCCCGTGGGCGTCGGGGGGAATCCCTCTCTGGTGGACACACCGAACAAAAGGACACCAACAACGACCGAGATGCGTTTGCCGCGCTTATCACTCGAGGTCTTACAGAGGACTATTCCTTGTTCTCCCTGATTTTACCTTCAGGGCAGGGTATCAGACAAGGGGGTGGGCAGCCCGGGTGGAAATCTGAGTCTCGGGTCGTGGGGAGGGGCTGGGGCGGAGTGGGGGGGAGGGGAGGAGGGGAGAGGAGGAGAGGAGGAGAGGAGGGAGAAGGAGGTGGAGATGAGAGACCAAGGCCGCAGGAGCGGGCGGCGGGAGGGGGACGGCCGGGGTGGAGGCCGCGGGGCTGCGAGGCGGGGCCGGGCGGGCTGCAGCGGGGCGGGGGCAGCCGGGTCGCCGGGCAGCCGGGAGGCAGGAGCTGGCGTCCCGGTCGTGACCCGGGCCGTGACCGCGGCCGCCCGCGCCGGGCTCCCTCGGGCCCTCGGAGGCCGCCCAGGGCGCCGCGGGGGCGGGATCCCTGCGCGCAGCCCCGCCGCCGTGCCGGCGTCACGCGGTCACCCGGCTGCAGGGAAGGGCCGCCGCCCGGCTCGTCCTCCCCGCCGCCGACTCGCGGCCTCGCGCCCGCTTCCCAGGACCATTCCCTGGGCGCGCCTCCTCATCCATCCATCCATCCATCACCCACTCATTCACTCATTCATTCATTCGTTCAGCCCCTCCCCTCTTCCTCTCCTTTCTCTTTGCGGGAAAGCGCCGGCGGCACGCAAGTACAGAAAATTAACAAACGGGGCTTGGGCTTTGCCTCCGCGAGGGCGCCGGGGCCCCGCAGGACCCTTCCGGCGGCCCAGCCCCGCCGGCGCCTGCACCTCCCGCCCCCCTCCCCGCACGCAGCCTCCCGGGCACAGGCGACCCCTGAATGTCCTGCCTCAGAGATTTGCACTTAAATGTCCAGTGCTGCCTAGCGGCGAGGTTCCCCAGTCACCCCCGGGCGGGGACAGATCGGTTAACCTGTTTACCAGGCACCCGACAGGAAGGTGGCTTGGTGGAGCGGACCGGACAATGGTGTCTGCGTCAGGAGCCCGGGGTCAGGTTTCCACCTGTACCGCGGACGCAGCCACCTCTCCTGGCCCAGCCTCACTTTCTCTGTGACAGAGCCCGGATACAGGTGCTTGGAGAAAGCTCCATTCAGGATTAGAGAGATAGCATCTGTGTAGAGCTGTGCGGTCTTGAAGGAAAGTGCTGTGTAAATACAATTTGCCGAGCCCACCCTTCTCCTCGCTGTTAACCCTGCCCTCCTCTCCTGGGGTGTCTCGGCATCCTTATGTAACCCTCCGGGGGTGCGTGTGTGGTGAAGGTGGAATGGGATTAGACTTCCCAGTAAAAGCCAGCCTCCTAAAAACCAGTCAAGCCGGGACAATTCCAGGCTGGGAAACCCCTAGAGTTCCACAGATGAAAGCAATGTCTTCATCTCAGAAATTCAGCTGCTCCGTGTTTTACAGTTTTTTTTTTTTCTGTGCCACATTAACCTTCAGAAACGACTGAAGCACGTGAAGCTTACAAGCTGTTTATCTGTTGCTGGCTTATTTGCCCCTAGCCAAGTGTTTATCTTTTACAAGTAAGAGATTTGAGCAGGGGATAAGTAACTGTACTGAGTCTAACAGTATCCAAGACGCAGGCCCGCGGTGGGCGCCCTGCGGTTCATGCGCTGACTGCCGGAGGAGTAGGGCTGGGTATGAGGAGACCAGCCAGCGGGAGGCGCGCTGCGGGGAGTCAGGGCCCGGCCGCAGTGGGGCCTGGGTTTCCGCCATCCTCCCACTGCTGCAGCTGGTGGCCTCTGCCAGTCCCCAGCCCCACCTCCCACGGCACAGTGGCCTGGGGCAAGGTGGAAGCTTCTGCACAGATAGTAGGGTTAGCACCCTCCCACTCCCCTGCAGTGGCCTTCTGGCGCTTGCTGTGTTCAAAACAAAACAAAACTTAGAAGCTGGTGAAATCTGCTAACCATAGGCCCTACTCGACTCTTAATATTAATAATAATAGACCTTTGTGTCTAAAGATTGAGATTAAGGGCTCTTAATCTGTAGAAAGGATTTTGTTTCTCTAAAAATCAAATAAATCAACAATGCCTTCTGTTCACCCGGTGAAATTATAGACCATTGCTGACAAGCACTCTTTTTACTTTGTCACATGTTCTTGAGGGGCCACGTAATTGGCAGAAACTTTCATTTTTCAGAAGTCCAAACCTGGTTCACATCAGGGAAGCCCTAAGTGGCAGAGGGAGGCGCTGTGAGGGGCATCCAGTGAGTTCTGGCAGCAGATAAAGCTCTCTCCATGTTTTCTGTAAGGCCTCCTTCATCCTTCCACTTATGAAAACTAAACAAAGGTAGCACTAAGTAGAGTATTATAATGAGCAGGGATCACCCTGTCCATAACATTTGATTTACAAAAGCAATACTAATAT
Source organism: Thryonomys swinderianus (assembly GCA_004025085.1). NCBI lineage: Eukaryota > Metazoa > Chordata > Mammalia > Rodentia > Thryonomyidae > Thryonomys > Thryonomys swinderianus. Next base: position 2,976 of record PVIC010036847.1, read on the forward strand.
ACTACATTAAAATTCCAGGTATGCAAGTCCTATGGATTATTATAAATTTACTGAATTGACCCAAAGACTTATTTCTGTGGGTTAAAGTTTTGCTCCTCAGCTTGGGACCATTGGCAAGTGGAGGGAACTTTACAGGTAGGGGCCAGTGAGAGGCCTTCCAGTCACTGGGGAAGGGTACAGTGGGGCCTCAGCCCTTCTCCTTTTCACTTTATGGCCACGAAGTGAATGGACTTCTTCCACCATATGCTCCTGCTGGGATATCTTGTCTTAAAGCAGTAGAGCCAACCAGTCACAGAGCAGAACTTCCAAAGCTGAGACAAAATAAACCATTCTTCTTTGGATATCTGTTATCTCAGGTATTTTGTTATAATAATGGAAAGCTGACTAAAACAATCGTTAAATTTTTTTTTTTTTTTTTTTTTTTTTTTGCTTTTGAGACAGGGTCTCGCTTTGTAGTTCAGGCTGGCCCTGAGCTCACTATGGTGCCCAGGCAAGCCGCCACGAACTCAGCAATCCTCTTGTCTCTGCCTCCCGAGTGCTGGGATTACAGGCGTGAGCCACAAAGTCGGGCATTGTGGTATGCGGTGTTGATTGTTAGTGGGCGTGTCTCCACACCCAGCATTATATGTGGTTACCAGGGATTGAACTCAGGACCTTGTGCTTGCAGGGCAGGCGCCGGAACCACTGAGCTAACCCTCCGGCCCAATCGTTAAATTTTTATGATGGTATTTCTGTGTTTGGCTCTACCCCAGTGTTGCTGTCACTTGTCTCTTCCCATTACTAAACATAAGGAAGCACGAGTTGTCATAAAACTGCCTAGGAGGTCAGAAGGCTACAATTTTATGTTCCTAATTCTTATTAGAAGGAAATGCTCTAGTGAAGTGATACTCCACTGAAATAATGACTCCAGATTTACCTCTCAGGCAACTACTAAATATGAAAGCAATAAAAATATGAAAGAAATAAAGGTTTATTTCTTGGTTATAGATGGTGACTTTAACCAATACTGTGAAGGAAACTTTAAATCCCCTCTTCCCCCCAAAAAATGACAGTTTAAAAAAGAGTCACAGGAAGCCTCTCCCTGAGCAAACTTTCCTTTCTATATGAAAGATTTAGAAGCCATGAGTATATCTTAGCATAAATGACAATAATGCTGAACTTCAATTATCAAAGTGGAATTATCCTTACTGCCTTCTTCTTAGAAAGGTAGGGAAATAGTAATTGTTATAAAGATTTCCATGCCGGGCATGGTGGCTCACGCCTGTAATCCCAGCACTCGGGAGGCAGAGACAGGAGAATTGCTGAGTTTGAGGCTTGCTTGGGTTACATAGTGAGCTCAGGGCCAACCTGAACTACAAAGCAAGACCCTGTCTCAAAAAAAAAAAAAAAAAAAAAAAAAAAAAAAAAAAAAAAAAAAAAAAAAAAAAAAAAAAAAAAAAAAAAAAAAAAAAAAAGATTTCCACTTAAAATGGAAAATTTTAGCAACTTAAGGGAATAAACTTTAGTTGTTACCAACATGTAAGAAGAGCTCCTTATTCATCAAGAATATGAAATGAATAGTGCTCAGCCCCTTAGTTTTACTATTATTTCAGTGGATGCCTGCTCATTTAACCTAAGACTACAAGGAATGGTCCATTCAGTCCTGACTGATGGAAAGAGTATCACTCACTGTATGATTCAGCTCACTTCCACATTCTCTGATTTCTATCAAGTTGAGGCCTGATTTTCTTAGTTTGTGAGATCTCCCTTCAGAAAAGGCTGGCTAAAGGTCGGAAGTTCTAGGCATATTGGATTTTGGTTTACCACGTTGTCTCTATTCCAATTAATAATTGGGGAGAACTTTGATAAAATTACAGTAAAACCTGAGAAACACTAAGAACTAGCCACAGGAGTCCATGGAAAGTTATACTAGACATTTCAAAAGCTCCTCAGGCTACTATTGTTTTAGCCCAGAGAATATGGGGGGGAATAAAAGAATATCTGGATTTCTTTTGAGAACACAATAAAGAAATGAAGCTGAGTGTGGTGGTGCATGCTTGTAATCTCAGGCATGGGGGGCTGAAGCAGGACAATCTTCAGGAATTTGAGAGCAGCCTGGTTTACATAGATGAGCTGAAGACCAGCCTGCACTACAAAGGAAGACCTTGTCTCAAAAACAAAACTTAAAAAAAAAAAAAAAGAAAAAAGAAATGAGACAATAGAACTTGGTTTCCTCTGCCCCACATAGAGGCAAAGATGTAGCAATGGAAATAAACCTTTAGTAATGGAGTTCTGAGATTAAGATTTCATGCGGTATAGCTTGATCATAACTTTTCCAAAAAAGTGAAATTGAATAGTTGAATTTGCAAAGCATGGAAAAATTTTGGCGTGAGAGCTATTAAGAAAACTGATCCTGGTCTGGTATAATAATCACAAAACTAATAGATTTAGTAATATTGAGGCTTCGCTTACTTTAAGAGCTGATAGTTCAAATCACCATATGTAATCATTTGAAAAAGAATTTTGTGCATTTCTTCATTAGTTGATGTCTATTTGAAAAACCACACCTGAGAGATCTTCCACCTCCAGTAAACATCACCGAGTCTCTTTCTCTACCTTGCTATGTGGGGTGTCACATTTGTTGAGCACTGGACCTACTCTAGATGATGGCCTACTTTATCTCAATGAATGTAGTCACCCAATGAGGAAGGCTTTCTTATCTTCTTTTCCTAAAATGAAGAACTAAAAGCTTAAAGAGATCGATTACATTGCTCTAGGACATGTAAGTAGTAAAAGCATTGGAGTTAGACTTCAAATCCAGATCTGCTTTTGCAAAGCGGGTGCTTATCCCAAGTCTTCCCAAAGACTCAAGATTCCATTTGCGTACACTGGTCCCCCCTCCCAGGTCTGGATACACAGAAGTCCTCAGGCACCTGCAGATTTATGGAATATATTTTTATATTTTGACTAGCAGAAGGGTGTAAGAAGTTTGGAATTCCTTTTTTCCTTTTTAAATAAAAATTCAAATATTTTGAAGTATCAATGTATATCAGTCTAAAAATTAAGTTGTACCTTATTTATTTATTTTTATTATTGCTTAATTGCTTAAAAGTCAATCAGAACTGCCTGATGAATGTAAATGGAAGGTAAGAAATGAGATTGTGTTCTTTTTGCAACTCAAAGAAAAGAAGGAATAGCCCTGTGTAATTGGACAAAGGGCTGGTATTTTGTTCTGATACAGAAAAAGGATTTGGAGTCTTTTGTAGTTGTGTACTTTCTACTTCTTTGTGTAGAGGGTTGAGAAATTCTGAGAGGTACAATGAGGTAATAACACAAAGTTTAGGTTTGTGAAAAAATAATTAGGAAGTACTTAAACCACGGTATTAAATTTCTCTTTTTAAAAAAGGGAGTCGACATTCTCTATGATTTCTTTCCAGTTAATAGTGTTTGTTCAAGTGAGCTAAGATTTTAACCATTCATATTTCAAAAATAAAGAGGACGTCCACTCATTTCTCATTTCTCCTCCCAGTAGGTGGGGGGAGCACCAGGACCTGGGGACAGTCAGAAAATTGCTTAGAATATTTTCATTTAATATAATTTTCATATTTTAAAAATTTCATAATGTTAAACCTCAAGAGTCTGACATAAACTCTCTCTCTCTCTCTCTCACACACACACACACATACACACATACTTTAAAAGGCTACATTTGAAATAAGAGAATTTTTGGTTTGGCTTGCCTTGGGGCTTAGAGTTTTAATGTATTTTGCAGAGGATCCTGCCAAGAGTATAGGCATTTATCCTGCTTTTATCTTTCTAAATAAAAGTGTACAGAATATTAATTACAGAATAAGATAACTTACATATCTAAGTGATCAGGTATGCATCTTGTAGCTGAGTCTTCCAGAACTGCTTTACTCTAGAAAATATTATGGAAGAGATCAATTAACACTCCCTCTCCATTCCTCCTTCTTCTTCTTCCAAGAGCAAAAGAGAAGTGAGATTTGAGTTTAGGATCAATAAGCACAACAGACAATTTTAGTGGCCAGTTCTGAGGTGACTTTCTAGAACTTGCAAAGCTTCCAGTGACAGAAGTTCCTAGCTTTGCTACAGAAGGATGGCTCTAGGCATTCCCTAGTGGAGCCTCTGGATGTTACAATTAGAAAGGAGAATTCAGAATAGATTTTGAGACATACAAGCTTATTTCACTGTTTGATTCTGCTATATCTTAAAGTCAGAGACTCCAAGACGTACTCTTTGCATCTATTAACTTCTCTTTTCTGTACTCACTCTTTGGAGTGATCTTTCATGACTCCTAGGTTTAATTCCAAATTTGTATCTTCACCCTGAATCTTTCCATAACCCAAGACCTGCAGATATCCACAATGCTCCAAAATCTGGAACTTTTTGAGTATTTACATAATGCTACAAGTACAGAATTCACCTGACCTCATGTCTCAGTCAAAATACAAGTAGACTAAAAACATTGTATAAAATTACCTCAGCCTATAGGTATAAAGATATATATGAATGCCAGGCATGGTGGAGAATGCCTGTAATTGTAACATTAGAAGGCTGAGGCATGAGGATCACTACGAGTTTGAGGCCAGTTTGCTACATAATGAGTTCAAGACCAGCCTGCACTACATAGTGAGACCCTGTCTCAAAAGACAAAGCAAAACATGAGCCAGGAGTTTACTGCAGTAGTTTCAGCATCTGCCTGGCAAGCACAGAGTCCCAAGTTTGATCCCCTGCACCACATATCACAATGCTGGATGTGGTGACTCATGCCTATAATCCCAGCACTGGGGAGGCAGAGGCAGGAGGATTGCTGTGAGTTCGAGGCTTGCCTGGGCTACATAGTGAGTTCAGGACCAGCCTGAACTACAAAGCGAGACCCTGTCTCAAAAACAAAACAAAACAAAACAAAAACCAACAAAAAAAGACCAAACAAACACAAAGATGTATGTGAAACACAAATTTTGTGTTTAGACTTAGATTTCATCTTTAAGATATGTATTATGTGCATGCAAATATTCCAAAATTCAAATAATCTAAAATCTGAGACATTTTTGGCCTCAAGCATTTCAGATAAAGGATAGTCTGTACAACCACCACCCACTCCATTGCGATGTCTACCCAGCACCGAAAACTTAACACCTGCTCAAATGAACTTCTGATTCCCTTCACCTCCAACCTCCCACAACTTTCTGTCCCTGCTGTTAGGCTGTAATTTATGGCCTCATTCTAGATTCTTCCCTTTGGTGCTCACCCCACTTCTGGTTTCTCAGTAGATTTTGTGGTTCTCTCTTCAGAACAGATTCGTCACCCACACACTTCTCAGCTCGGGCACTTTGTGTCAGGTTCTGTAACAGCTTTCAGTAGTTTTCCTCACAATCATGCAGGTAGCTAAAAAAGACCTTGCAGACTAGATTTGAAAGTGGAGGTGAGATTCCTATAGGAAAATAGTGATGGTGACATATTTTTGCCAGAATCTGCACTGAACTGTTCCGAGGAAACCACTACCATCGGCCATTCAACAAACACTTAAATAGACATCTGTTAGGATCTTTGGTGCACAGAGAAAAAAAAGTAGACCTTGCCCTTCTAGGAGCTTAGTTTTTAGGAGAATTATCAATATCTGTAATAGTGCATGAGGGATATAAGTTCCAGAGAAGTCAATACAGCTCTTTAGGGTAGAATGGATAAGAACTACTATGGAAGGCAGTGGCCATGGAAAGCTTTATGTAGGGACAGAGATTTGAGATAGCCCTTGAAAGCATGGTTAGGGTTTGACAAGTGGAGAGAGGAAAGCCGCTAGTTGAATTTGTGAAAGTTTATCGAAGTTCGGAGAAGTTTCCTTTGATGAGAGAGGAAGAAGCAGTAGTTTTATTATGTTTCATTTTATTTTTGGCTTATTCAATTTGGACAAAGAGAATTATCTCTCCTGAAGAGAAAGCTTTTCCATAAGAAGAGTCAGGTCACTTTGCAGTAACATGAAGTCTAAAATACTACCTGGGCACCTGGAAAATCAGTTTAGCAAAGTCACATGCTGTGCTCAATTTGTACAAGGCTCTGTGGAGAGAGGGGCTGAGAGGAGGATGAGAGACGGCCCAGAGGCCACAGAACTGGATGGGCTGAGTTTAGCAAAGAAGAGCTTGCACAGACTGGGAAGAGGGCGAGGGAGGAAGCAATTAAAGCGCAAGTGAGTGGTGTGGCCGCAGGGGAAAAGGCGGCAGCCGGATGTTCCAGGAACGCTGAGCGCTGAGCGAAAGCAGTTTAAGAGGTAACCCCAGGTTACTGGGAGCACTTACATATTACATTATACTTTAGTTTACATATTAAGTAATACTATCAATATGCTATCTTACAATGCATCAGGTTACATAATATTATATAAATATTAGAGAGAGGGAAAGTGGGAATGGGAAATGTAGCAACTCTAGTGTCTGCTGTTAGATTTGTTCTTTCCCCTCAGCTGTTGCTGAGGCTGGAGAGCAGGTTAGAGCAAAAGCAAACTGTGAGAGAAGCTCCTATGGACAAGCGGTTTGGATCTGTTTCCTGTGGATCAGCACAGGAGGGTTTGGAGACTTCCACGGTCAGATCACCCATGCCCCAGGGCGGGGTGGCTGGTGCTTGGTCCCTGGTCCAGGCCACTGCTATTTCCCTGCTCTGTTCCACCGAACCTCTCAGTCTCACTTGGTGTTCAAAGCCATGCTGATTCTGCACTCTACTTCCTAACACACACTCTTCTGAGCAATAGGGGAGTCCGCTTCATCCAGGACACTGGCACTCACGAAGGGCCGCAGCATGCCAACACGCTGATGTTTTAGAGCACAGCACGGAAGCGCAGCTCTGCGCCAGGACGGCGCCTCGGGTTCCGCAAGTGGAGCTGCTGCCCCTGAGGCCGGCCGCTGAGGAGCCCTCTCCACAGTGGAATTTCAGTTTTCACGTAGGACAGGGCCATGTGTCTCCACCACTCACCGCTGACCAACAAGTACTGCCTGAGCGCCGATCACATGACAGCCACCGTTCTCTGCCGAGCGGGACAGACCCGGGCCTTGTCTTATCAAGGGAGGAAGAGTAACTGTGGGCCAATCCTCCTGTCTTCCCATCTCACACTTCCTCAGCGCTGCCTCATTAAAGTAATGGAGAGCAAGAGATGCCTCGTAAAAGAAGATATTCCTCATATTGGTCTGGATTTTATTTTGACTCTGCCAGGCCAGTGAAGGCTGAACCAAAGTCCCAGAGAAGATATTCCATTCTGTTCCACTGCATTTTTCTAAGATGGGCCCACTGAGGCCCAATAGTTCGTTCAGGGTCCCTTGGCTACTTAGTGCCAAACTACAACTAGAATACAGGCTCTCAGACCTGACTCACGCTGTCTGCCCTTGGAATTTATGGCCCAGTGTTGGTTTAGGGAACTCCGAGAGCCCAGCACGGGTTTCTAGGGGAAGCTGCTGAGGTGTCTGCCCGGGTTTCTTCATGCAGCAGTTAGATCCTTTCCTGAATACTATTGGAGATGCTGCATTTTTTGATTTTTGAATCACTGCCTTGTCTTAAAAAAAAAAAAAAAGAATAGAAAAGAGGGAACCTAAGTTGCTGTTCCACGCTGTGTTAATATCAAATCCATCACGAGGAGTACACAGCTATGAGACGAGGGACTAGGGAAGCCCAGGTAAACCCGCTGCCCGGCACATCAAACGGCTGAACAGGAGCAGGAGGCGGAACACATCGCCACAGCGGCACTAGCTGCCGAGTGCTTTATCTGTGGACTAACTGCTTATCTCTTCGTCTCGGTGTGGAAGATAAGTGTCTCCAAGCGCGGAACACAGCCTGGCCCAGACACTCAAGGCCGGTTATTGTTGAAGTTTATATAAAAACACAGGTTGGGAGCTTAAATCATTAAAATCACAGAGTTCCGTTTGTTCCTGTTGTCAGAATGAGATATGAGTCGGGGAGAAGGAAGGAAAGACTAAGCCCTGGCAGACAGTTCATGTGTGACCAAAACCACTCGGGCGCCCCGTGACCGCAGACCGAGCTCCTGAGAGTGTTTGTGCCTAGAGGAGCCGGATTCCCCGCGCAGGGCCCGAGGGGCACTGGCCTGAGGCTCCCGCGCTGGTCCTGAGCCCCTCAGAGGCTGGGCCAGCGGCCACGTTTGCTCTGTTTCTGTCCCAGTCGGGGCATCTTGTCCACGCACGTGCCCACTGGTGACTCTGCTTTCCCCTGCTCGCCCGTGTCCTGCGCATTGCCTCAAGCACCTCTGCTTCCCTCCATCCCTCTGCTACACTCGGTCCCTGCTCGGGTCACGTCCCACCCGGCATGTCTGCGTGGCCTCTCGCTGTCTCCCGGCGTCTGAGCCCGGCACTCCTGCCCTGTCCACGCTGCACACGGCAAGTGGCACATCTTCAAAGGGCCAGTCACAGCTGCTGGAGGCCCTCGGTGGTGTTTTGGTATGTTAGAATAAAGCCAGACCCCGACACGACTCACGGGGCTCCCTGGCGTGGCCTACCTGCCTCTCCATCCTCACCTGGCTGTGCTGCCTCCTTGTCGAGTGCCACCTGCGCGCTCTCCACGGCTCCAGGGCCTTCAGCACCTGCGTCTCTGCCTCAAAGACTCCTTCCACCACCCACCTACATGATTCCTTAATATCTTTTAATTCCTCAGAATGAATTTCTCTCATCTTTTCAGCTAAAAGACTCTTGCATGCTCTCCCATTCCTAGCATTCAATCTTTTTTCTTGTGGCATTTAAGAAGTTTATAATTAAATAAACTTGGTATCCGCCTAATATCTCTGTTCTCTAAGGTAATATATACGTAATATATACACATAATGAGAACATATAAGGTGCATAGTAAAAAGGACAAGGGTCTGGGCACGGTGCGGCTTTGTTTAACGAGCAGAGGACGTCTGCCCTGGGCCGCCACGGTCTCTGCCCTTCTTGAGGTCTGCAGACCCCTTCCGCTCCAGGCCAAGTGTAGGATGTTGCACACAGCGTTCAGAAAAATGTCTCTCAATTGACTTTAGGTCACCTGGTTACTGGGGGCGGGGCAGGGTGGAGAGGGGGCAGGGAGCTAGAGCCTGCCAGGCCACGCCCCAGGACCCCACCTTCTCCGACCAGCTCTCGCCTCCTAGCAGCAAGTCGGCTCTAAGCTCAGCAGAGGACAAACGCAGGATGAGGATCACGTTCCCAAGACCCTATCACCTCCCCAAACCCCAGCTCTGAGCACATGAGGCTACGTGGGGTCATCTACGTATAGCCCGTAACACATGTAATAAACAAAACTCCCTGGTGGCTTTCGCTTAATTAGTTACTGATGCCACTAGTTTCCGTTCTTACCTTAATCGATTTCGCTAGTTCGGCACTTTGTGGTTGCATTAATTCATGCAGACTGAGGAAGAATTTGGGGTGAAAGGGACTGAAATAGGAAGGGGTAGGAAGATCTTCATAAAACAACTCAGTCGCTGCAGTTTGTTCATTCATTCACTGGTTCTGAAATGAGATCGGCGCTACGCAGGCTGCTCTCAAGCGCCTGGGTGTCGGGGATCCTCTTGCCCCAGCACACCCCGTGGCTGGGATTACTGTGCTTCGCAGTTCCTCTGCCCCTGGATATCCTAGCCCACCCTCTTCCTCCAGTCTTCTGGGATTTCTTCTAGCTTTTCCCCACAGAACTGCTTTATTAAGAAGGTATATTGACATAAAGCTCTAACTTACTTATTTCCACTTAGTTATATTTTCATTCATATTATCTTCTTTCATCTTATTTATTTATTCACTTTCTTTCTTATCCGATAGTCTCAGAATAAGCAGGGTTTAATCTTCGCCAAAAGAATCTTAACCCTAGTTCCTCTCACACCCTCAAGAGTTTGCTGGCTGTGTGGTGAGCATCGTATTGGAGTCTTGCATCTCCCTCCCTACTGCTTTCCTGTCACTGCCCCGGCAAGGACTCTGTTCTCAGAAATGCCCAGACTCCTCTTTTACAGCAGTTCCTTTTCCAATCTCCACTTACTTTTCTATTTTTATTTTTTGTTATCAATTGCTCATCAGAGTTGTCTACAGTTTCCATGGCTAGTTTGTACCTCTTCGCTCTTGTACTCTTTGTAGTATCGTTTGTGACATCTCCACTCTAATAATCATAATACATACTTAGAAGGTCCACAGTGCCCAGCACACGGCTGGATCTGATGTGTGTGTCATGCGTGTCCTGGGCAAAGTGTAAGGAATTGTAGCAGCCGCACAACGAGGTAGCGACACCATTCCTGCCTACCCGAAACCCAGAGATGGAGGAACTAATAAATGAGCGTAGAACAAGAAAGAATTTCTTTGTGGAAGTGCAGGCAGAGTGGGATTAAACCATGGAGTGCGCTTCCTAACAGGGAGGATAAAGACTTCACCAGGAAGTCAGCCCTTCCGCTGAGGGGCGGGAGGCGGAGACTAAGGGGTTCAGCCCTAGGATGTGGTCAGAGCGGGGAGCACAGGTGCCAGGAGAGAGGACAGCAGGTGACTCGCGGGGCTGCAGACAGGAGAGGGGCAGGGGCAGATGAGGGAGTCTTGAGCACGGCCACGCGGACCTGGTAGAAACCTCAGTGGATTCCATCTCTAAATGACAACAGTAGGAAAGCAAGAAGGGAGTTTCCATCTTCTGTTTCCAACATTAGTCACGGGATGCCAGCAGCACCTGAACACCACATGCTGCTTCCAGGGCACTGCTAACTCGGGTGTTTTCTAGGGTTTCCCCCTAGTGGGAGGCAGTGCTGAGAGTGAGCTCTTTCCTTGCAAGCTCCAACCGCTCTGTCTTCTCGCCTGCCCTGAACGGGGAGGAAGAACGTAGCCTGGTAGAAGTCTTTCCTTTTAGTTTCTGTGTCTTTAACTCATCAAAAAAGCCATTTTGTGTACCCTTTCCTGCTCCTGTTCCGAAACTCCCCCTGGCCTCTCCTCTTTGGATCTATTGGCGGAGAGAAAGGGAACAATATTCCATTTGTGAGTGAAAAGAGGGCACAAGATAGAATGCTTTAGAAACATAAACAATGCCCCAAATAAAGGGCTTGTACTTGGCTTCTCCCTTGCTGCACCCCGCGGAGTTTTTCTGAGCTGTCAGGACACTTGTCCCCTCCATTGTGCAAAGGAGCCAGGAATGGTTTCTCTTGAGTGGTTATTTTTTGCAGTTTTGGCCAATGTCACTGTCAATTAGAACATCACAAATTAAAATGCACGATTGCCTTTAATCGCAAATTAAAAAGCACAATTGCTTAGAAAGCTAAGCAACAGGAATAAAACAGAGAGGGAAGAAATAATTGAGACTTGCTTTCTGGTCTCAGAATCAAGAGTGTGAGCACCCGAGAGCGTTGCCATTTTTGTTGGTGGCACTGTGAAGGCTCTGGCATCAGCAGGGAAAACCTTAAGGAGTGAGGAGGGAGGCCCAGGCCCTCAGGGCAGCGGGGAGGGGACGGCACAAGGGTCTGCCTTGACCTGGCAGCCACTCACGCAAGACAAAACAATGAACAGCGAAGGTGAACAAGGCCAGAGGAGGAAGAATTTAATAATCCAGGGTGCTGTGGCCCGGGGAGAATGCCCCTCACAGCCACCTGCTGACACCTGCCTCGTGACCGCAGGACTGCAGAAAGAAGCCCAAAAGGCTGCATTATGCTCCCCAGCCTCTCCCGAGCATGTGGTTCTCTGGCTTCACAGCAAACATTGTGTTGTGCGTCCTGCAACATCCTATTTGAATGACTGAGACTCCACAGATACTTGAGACGTGCAACTTAACCTCTTTCATACTCTCAGTGCGGCAGTGCCTTTGTCCCCAGCTCCAGTGCAAACTCGGGAAGGGCAGAGAGAGAGACTCAGTCACCAGGCAGTTTGCTTCACGGAGGTAGAATTTACCACAGAGTAACACATACAGGCCTTCAGTGCTCTTCAGCTGACATATTTTAACAATTCTATACATCAGTGGGACCACTATATACAGTCTGAACATCTCCATTCTTCCAGAACATTCACTCCCTCATGCCTCTTTGCAGCCATTCCTCGTGCTTCTACCCTCAACAAAACAACCATGTTCTGAACATGATCACTGGAGACGAGTTTTACACGTGTAGAGCCGGATGGCCCTCGGCCTCTTCTGTTTGGCCTCTTTGCCTCACAGTGATGTTTTTGAGATTCATCCGCATTGTTGCACGTAGACGTTGGTTCTCTTGTGAGCGGTGTCCACTGTGTGAGCATGTTGAAATTTATCCTTCTTCTTGTTGACTCTTTGTTGAGTATCGGTTGAGCTGATCGATATTTATCTATTCTGAATCTTTTTTTGAGGCTGGAGGAATAGCTCATCATTTCATAGATGTGAAGTGGTACCTTGGTGTGGTTTGAATTTGCTTTTCCCTAATAATTATGTGGACTTACTGTCCAAACATATCTTTTATTTTGGGCAGTGTCTTTTCAAGCCTTTCTATTTCAAGTAACATTTAGATTTTTATCAATAATTTATAGTTCAGTATATCTTCTAGAAATAATTCTTTTTTATTTTTAATTGATTTTATTGGTATATTTTATATAGACATCCTGATCACATGACATTGAGAATTGGTACCAGTATACAACACAACCTAATTCTCATTTTTTCCTATACTCCAACCCACCCTACAATCCTTCTGCCCCCTACATACATAGCTTTGGTTCTTTTTTTTTTTTTTTGAGACAGGGTCTCATTTTGTAGTTCAGGCTGGCCCTGAGCTCACTATGTAGCCCAGGCAAGCCTCGAACTCATCAGTCCTCCTGTCTCTGCCTCTCGAGTGCTAGGATTACAGGTGTGAGCCACCACGCCTGGCTTTTTTTTTCCATCACATTTTTTTCTCCCTGCTTTACTTACCCCTTCCCCCTTTTCTGTTTGAATATTTTCTATTTCGCAGTGTCTGTCATACATTTTAGAACTCATTTACATCTTCAGTTTCTCATACCAGAGAAAAGATATAGTATTTACACATTAGAAATCATTTTTATGATCAGGTGTAGATATGTAATTGTTCCCATTCTATGACTTGGCTGCTTATTTTCTTAATGATACCTTTTTGTAAGCAGAAAATTTTAATCCCATTGCAGTCCAATTCATGATTTTTGAGGGTGCTAATGCTTTTTTTTTGGTCTGTTTTATTTTTTGGCACCAGAGATCTAACTTGTGACCTTGCACTTGCAAGTTAGAAGGTGGAACCATCGAGCTGAATCCCTGTCCCAGTCTTAGTGCTTTTTGTATGCAGTCTGAGAAGCTTTACCCTAAGCATTCTTGCAATGATATGTTCGTACAATTAATTAAATGTCTATTGTCTTAGACACTTTCTCAGTGATAGAACAGAATGCCTGTAACAGCTTCAAGGAGAAGTTTACTTTGGCTCATAGTTCTTAAAGGTTTCAGCCCATATTCTGTTGACTCCAAGACAGGACGCCTGGCAGGAAGAGTGTGTGTGTGGGGGGAGCTGCTCACTGCATGGTGGACAGGAAACAGAGAGACTATGGGAGGAGCTGGGGATGGAGATGAACCCTTCCAGGGCACACCCCAGTGATTGCCTCTTTAGACCAGACCCCACGTCCCATAAGCTGTAAGCCCCTAGAATTTTAATCACTTCCCCAAACCCCACCTGTAACCACATGAGGCTTTGAGGGACTCCTAGATCTCCACCATAACACCTGTCACGTGCCAGTGCTGTTCTCTGCTCCTCCTGCACGCTTTTCATGTAATCTTTTAAGCCTATGTCTCCCTTTCATTAATAAAAAGCAATAACAGAATCAAAAACAAAACAACCCAAGGCACGGAGTTGTTAAATAACTTATCTGAGATCACCCAGCCCTAGAGCCGGGATTCCAAACCACCTCGGATCATCTAGGAGTTTTTTTTTTTTTTTTTTGAGACAGGGTCTCGCTTTGTAGTTCAGGCTGGCTCTGAGCTCACTATGTAGCCCAGGCAAGCCTGGAACTCAGCAATCCTCCTGCCTCTGCCTCCTGAATGCTGGGATTACAGCCTTGAGCCACCACGCCTGGCATTGTGGTATGTGGTACCGATTGCTGGTTGGCATGAGTCACCACGCCCAGCATTGTATGTGGTCACCAGGATCGAACTCAGAGCCTTGCACTTGCGAGGCAGGTGCCGCAACCACTGAGCTAAATCCCCAGTCCTGGTCTAGGAGTTTTTGCCACTAACCTCTGTTTGGAGTCCAGTGAGATCATCATCAACTATGAAGCCAAATCGGCACCTTATAGACGAATTAGAAACCAATGTTCTAAGGCCAAGTCTTAGCCTTGCTTTTGCTTATCCACTTGCTGCTTGTGCTGTTGTGTTCATCTGTATTTTGGAGGAAAACTTTGCGTTTATGAAAAAAAGTGCTAGAAATGAAAGGGAGTTGTTTATAATGTAGAAGGAGTAATCAAGGTGTTGACTGGGACAAATGGAAGTTCATTAATGTTTCAGGTGCACTGTACACATGTTTTCTGTAAGTAATGTCCCAGTGTTTTTAGTGCCCCTGCGTTCTGACCGTGACCGGTCCCATGAGGTCAGGCATAGTCTACTACTTGTGGCACTGTGTCAATTCTGGATTCCAGAGCATTTTTGACGTGGGATTTTCAAGTTTGGGATGCTCCTGTGTAGCTTTCTAAGTTTGGTTGTCTGGAGAAACAGTCTAGCTGCCTTCGGGTTCGGGCTGTGCACAGAGAGCAGCTGGGGGACAGCTCACACCCCCTAATGAGCTGCAGCAGCTCGGGGCGCAGGAGTCAAGTGTGCCAGGCGAGAAAAACCAACCGGTCAAACGAGTTTGGCTTCTAAAAGAGTCTGAATCATGTGTTTCTTTTCACTTTGAAAGTATTTCTGGACTGTTATTTAAATGCCACCTTAGACTGCATAGTACAAAGTCTTCGGGGTTGGCAAAAGTGAAAAAAACCAGACCAGAATCTGGCTTAGTATTTTTTCAGCAGTAATTGTTGAGTTGAGTTTTCATTCATTTGTCTGTCTGTTCTTTTATTTATTCATCATTCATCATTCAACGGACATTTATTAAATAGCCTTGTGCTAACTACTGCTTGGTGGATGTGTATAATCTTCATATTATTGGTAAGTTATGTGTTTCCTACTCTTACAGAAACAGCAGGCAGAAATAAGATTATGACCTTGAATGAAATTCAGATGGGGGATGGAGGAGAGACATTGAGGTCAGAATATTTTAGTTGCAAAATATATAGAGAGGGCCGGAGGGTTAGCTCAGTGGTTCCGGCGCCTGCCTCGCAAGCGTAAGGACCTGAGTTCGATCCCCGGTTACCACATATAATGCTGGGCGTGGTGGCTCACGCCTGTAATCCCAGCACTCGGGAGGCAGAGACAGGAGGATTGCTGAGTTCGCGGCGGCTTGCCTGGGCACCATAGTGAGCTCAGGGCCAGC
>PVIC010036848.1:0-18352 GCA_004025085.1 Thryonomys swinderianus
TGGTTCCGGTGCCTGCCTCGCAAGCGCAAGGTCCTGAGTTCGATCCCCAGTAACCACATATAATGCTGGGCGTGGATGCACACCCACCAACAATCAACAATGCATACCACAATGCCGGACGTGGTGGCTCACGCCTGTCATCCCAGCACTCGGGAGGCAGAGACAGGAGGATCGCTGAGTTCGCGGCGGCTTGCCTGGGCACCATAGTGAACTCAGGGCCAGCCTGAACTACAAAGCGAGACCCTGTCTCAAAAAGCAAAAAAAAAAAAAAAAAAAAAACAGATGGGTGAAAAAGCACATGAGAGATGAAAATGATGACCCCAGCAAGCACCACCATTCATGTTCTTCTCAATTGTTAAGAGGTTCACATCGCCATGTGTACTGTGAATTCTAAGACCGAGATGAAAGTGGAAGACTTTAGGGGAAAGTGGGGGAAGAATACCCTACATATCACCCAGGATGAAAAAAGTATGCTCAAGGCCAGAGAGAAAGATGTAAGTAGAGTAACCCTACAGCTCAGGCCCTAAACAATTAGAAAAGGAGCCTCTAAGAGCAAAGAAAACTCCCAAGTGTATCAGCTCCTTTCACCTCTCTGATCCTATGGCCAGGCAGAGTCCATTTGCAACTGTGCAAAAGTCTCTGAGACTTGCGGCCATTTAACTCTAAAACAGTTGCAGGGCAGAAGAAGGGACGATCACAAGTGTGAGAGCGGAAGAAGGGGCATGCTGAACTATTCAAGCTGCTTTTGCTCAGAGAGGCACACTGCCAGGAAGAGGTGGGCTTACATGCTGGCTCTGAAAAACTATTCCATGCTTCTAGACAAGAAGTAGCTGCCAGCAGGTCGGCAGATAGGAGGTTGCAGAGTTCAATGAACTGCTCAGATGAGACCAGGGAGCTGTTGGTCAGTAAAAGGACAAACCTGGGGAAGGAGAGAGGATGGGGTCTCAAAGGGAAGCCACTCCCAAATACATCTACTGGAAGACAATTCTCCCTCATCTTTCCACCTTAACCACTGCTTGAAATTGTGCAACATTAACATAAATACAAAAGCACATTCAAACATACATGTATGTTAGAAAATAAAAAAATAAACTGAATAACCATCACCTAAGTAAAGTACTAGAACACCATCAGAATCTTGGAATCCCTCTGGGTTCCTCCCTGCTCATAGCGCCTCTCCTGATGCCCTCCCTAACCTTTATGATAATCCCTCTTGCTTTTCAGTATAGTTCAGCTATATCCATTCTGAAGCAATGGAGCTTCACTGTTTTCCATCTTTCAACTCTCTAATTGAGTCTACTCAAGGACCTACCAATGACTTTGCTTCTTTTGTTCATTTTCTTTAGTGAAACAGCCACATTAGTGTGAAACACTATTGTTTTATTCATTTCCACTCTTCTATCTTTTTATGGGAATTCTCTCAAACATATTGCCCAGTATTTGAAAACTAATCACTACATTAATATCTCAGTATCATCAATGACTTAAGCACATAAATCACTTCTCTCTGCTTATACCATAACACAAACACAAAAAGACTTGTCTTCCTACTCCAGTTACAAATCATGCTCTTTGTTTTTATCCTTTCTGATTGTTATGAATAATGAAATCTCCAAACCAAACCCTCCTAACAGGATTCCCTTTTTAATGAGAATCCACTTTCTGCACATCAGCCCAGGGAAATGAGATTCCAAAGAGACAAGCTCTGAACACCCCAAAGCCAGAAAGGAACAGATACAGTAGACTGAACTTCCTGACAGAGCCTCTTCAAGGAAAACAAGGCTCTGTGGTAAAGCACTTGCCTGGCATGCCTGAGGCCCTGGTTTCCTTCATCAACACCCTAGGAGGGGGAACCAGAGAGGGGCAAGTTGGAAGAAAGAAGGGAGAGAAAGGGAAAGGGAAGGAGGAGGGGAAGGAGGAAGACAGGAAGAAAACTAAAGAGCTTAGGTCTGAGTCTACAATAAATATGTTTCTCAAAAGTGGCAGAAACAAGCCACAATAGCACATTGCAGAAACCCTGAATTTTAAATCAAATGAATATGCAAAAATCGCAAGTAGAGCTAAGGAGAGCCAAGCTTCATAAGTAGATCATCTGTTTCCAGTGCCTGCTCCTCGATTTTCATTAATTTTCACAAAAATAAAATACCCAGGAGCCCCAGTACCTCCCAGTAAAGGCCAGTTGTAAGATCTGCTTAAAACTCATAGTGATGCAGCCCAGGAAAATACCTCTTTCTCAGGTCGGACAAAGGTCACTAAAAGGCCCAAGAACAGAGTAACTGGTAAGAATCCCTTTCAACCCTAATTACAGTGATATCTCCTGTCTAACTAAATTTGTTCCAAATTTGTGCTCAAGTACTAAAAAGTCTGAAAAATAAACATAGTTTTCCCATAAGTAATCGAAAACCAAATAATTGGTTCTGAGTCCCAAACATGACACTTAATATATTTCAGTTTCCCAGAACCTTAATAAATTTTGAATAATTTCTTTAACTCTATCACAGTTCTCAGTATTCCTCTTAGCTTTACTGCTAGCATCACTTCTTTTGGAGCCATGGTTTCTATATTTTATACAAAGAAAGCACAAAAAGGGCAAAATGACAAATATTGTATGTAACACAGTAACACAAACACTATATATTGTCTGCATGACAGCAGTGCTTACACTGAAGCATCCAGCCTTTGTATCTGCCAGGAGATAGTGTGACGTATTCTTGGCCCATACAAGTTTTTTCAAGTGGGATTTTCAGTTCACTATCAGCAAAATTATCAACACTGAGCACACACACTTTTTTCAAACTTTGCTGCTGGAGTAGTGGAAAGATGGAATCTGGAGCTATTAAACACCTGGGGTATAACTGAATTAGAAAGATGTTGCCTCTGTGCTTCTGCCTACTAAGTTAGGTACCAGCTGGTAAGGGGTTATCCTGGCCCCATAATAAATTTTGACAATTTGTGCGCACTTTTGCAAAATGCTTTGGTACACCCTCCCCTCTCCCTAATGCCATTCTGAAGATAGTTATCAGAACTTCTTTCCATTATTGCACCACATATGCCTGAATTAATATGAAAGAGATGATTTTTACTTTTTTGGGGAGGGTAGGATCTTGCTTTATAGTTCAGGCTGGTCCTGAGCTCACTATGTAGTCCAGGCTAGCCTTGAACACACAGCAATCCTTCTGCCTTTGCCTCCCCAGTGAGTGCTGGGATTACAGGCGTGAGTCACCACACCTGGCACTGTGGTATATGGTACTGATTGCTGGTGAGCATGAGCCACTACACCTGGCATTGTGGCATGTGGTAGCAGGGATGGAATCTGGGACCTTGCACTTGCAAAGCCAATGCTGGAACCACTGAGCAAACTCCCCAGCCCATGATTTTTACTTTTTAGGCTGTTCTGTACATTTTATACTATTGAGTATACTAATTCGAGCAACAGTCACCAATTAAAGCTAAGCAACGAGAATGTGTTCACTGTGGCAGGCATTGCTACTCCGTTCCTCCAGAGGGAAGGACTGGCAGGTGTCCACCTGTCCACTGAAACCATCTCCCCCCATTTGCCAGTGGCCTATCATGGAAGCAAGAGACTACTATAGGTGGAAAAGCTAGCTAGACATGTGGTAGGCAGACAGGAGTGGCCTTTGGAAACAGCCAATTTGGAGGTTAGTGTGGCCAAAGAAGCTATCCCACCCATGTAAGATCAATAGCTGTGATAGATATTCCAAATAGGCAGGTGCCAGATATTCTAAAGAGGGCGCCAACCTCCTGGAGTGGAGGGCTGAGTCTTTAACTTATCTCTCCATAAAAGAGTCTAAGTTCAAATTGCTGTTTGATTATTATATGACTTGATTTCTCATTGGATCCCCATTTAATCAGTGTTACCTGAGCAATTAACTTGTAATCTTATTGGATGATCATGGTTTTGTCTAACTTGTGTGGTTTCTCATTGTACCAATGTAACCTAAACTACTGTATTTGCAATGTTACTGGTTGACTGTAATTTTGTCCCACTTCAGACCCGCCTCACCTCATGGCTTTGCTATACAAAAGCCCTCTAAAAAGTGCAGTAGGTAGGCTACCCACTTTTCCAGGTTCCCCCTTCTGCTCTCTTAGGCAGAAGCTTTCTTTCTCAATAAAATTTTCCTACCCAAACCTCCTTTGTTCCTAAAATTCATTCTTCAATTTTTAGAGAAAACGAACTCATGTTTCAGGTAGGAAACTAAGCCTTAATTCCCCTGCACCAACTGTTTCTATTAAGAAAGAACTAGTTTTCCTCCTATTTCAAGAACCTGAAATCATTCGAAACACACTATGACCCCTACTTTTAGCTATCTCCATTTCATCTTCCAAACACTGTTAAATTCCTGCTACTGCTTTGTCAATGCTATTCAAGTTCTTCCCTAATAAAATATTTTAATGGCCTTCCAGTATCTAATCTTCACCTAATAAAACTAAGGAGAAACACCTTCGGGGGGAAAAAGCACTTAAATGTCTAAATAAAATATGAAAAACACCAAGGTCTATAAATCAGACAACTTATATCCCAAATGGCATCAAGTAACTTTTCTTCTCTGAAATAACAGCCATCTAAGTTGATTATTCTTAGATGTTTATTCTACAATCAGTTTATTTATTCATTTATTAACTCAAGATATACAGGATGCCTGCTATGTGTGGGGCACTGTTCTAGAAAAGTGGCATACATTAGTGATTTTTTAAAAAATTCTACTCCTAGGAAAATTGCATTCCAGTAGAGAGACAAGAGTAAACATCATAATTAAGAACAATATATCATTTATCAGAATTTCTATTTCAGAATAGTGTTAGATTGAAAAGAAACTCACGGGTAATTGACCTGCCAAAGCTGTACTGACTGATTCATGTTGCAACTTTCATGGATTCAGTAATTATCTTTAATTGCTAATTTATAGGCCATAGAAAACAAGTCATATGGTTACTGCTTTATCCAATTATATTAATAAGATGACATCCGCCAGAAAAATGAATTTAGGACTACCTGATACAGTAGGAGGATTGTGGAACCAGCTGCCACAAAGAGTCAGTTTGATTGAGACTAAGGATTAGACACTTCTCAGCTCTGCCAATAAAGGTTGCAGAGGGACATGGTGTGATTCAAAGAACCCAGCTTCAGGGCTCAAGTGAAAAGGCTACAAAGGCTGAAACCAGACAGCGGAGAAGACAGACAGGACTCCAACAGTTCAAACCCACTTGGAGGTTTACGTGGAGATCTACCTACAGTGCAACACTATCCAGGCAGCCACTAAAATGTTGTCCAGCAACGTCGCATTAAATCTTCACTAGATTCTGAGAAATCCTTTTTTTTAACTCTTTAACTCCCAGACCACCGATAGAAAAGGACAGAAAAATGTAGCCTTGTTATATTTATGCCAAAGAATGTGCTCATATGGAAATTCTGAAATCTATCCACCATATTTTCCAGTCCAAAAGCAAATAATCATCCTGGCCTGAGAACTGCATTTTATTAGCCCTGCAAGGAGAACTAGCATTATTAACAGGTATTTCTACCTGTGAAGATATCGGACATAGGATTAGGGAAGTGGCTCAATGGTAGAGCACTGGCTTAGTACTGCAAAAAAAAAAAAAAAAAAAAAAGACGTAACAGGCATATGCTAACAGCAACATCCTCCAATGTGAAGAAAGGAATAGAAAGACTGAGAACAGACACCTGAGGACTGATCTTACCAAAAAAAAGCCCAAACTATACATTTGTAGACAATGATCAACTGATTCTCAACAATGGAGCCAAGATAATTCAAGGAGAAAAGAGTAGTCAACAACAAACAAAAACAAAGGTTATCAAAACAACTAGATAAACACATGCAAAAGAATGAAGTTTGACCTCTACTACTGGACACAAACAGTTATTCAAAAAGGATCAGACCTAAATGTAAAAGTTAAGTCTTAAAATTAATAACACTGTACTTCAATGAAAACTAATACTTGCAAAGCATATAGCTATTAACTGCCTAATATTCTCAATTAAGAACTCAAAAGTAAAGAGGCAAATAGCCCAATTTAAAACAGGCAGAGGATCTGAACAAGCATTTATCCAAAAAAGTCAGACAAATGACCTATGGACACGAAACAACATTAGTAATCAGGGAAATGAAAATCAAAACCACAAGGATAAATATCACTTCAAACCACTAAGATGTCTTGAAGCACTAAGATAGACAACGCAATAGTGCCACATGCTTGTAGTTCCTCTGTGGGGCAATGACAGGAGGACCAGGAATTTCAGACCAGGGTCACCACCCAGTGAAACCCATCTCAAAAACAAAGACATACAATAAGAAGTGTTGGCAGATGTGGAACACCCAGAACCCCCTATGCTGCTGGTGGTGCACCTGCTTTGGAAATGTCTCACAACTCTTCAAAAGTTAAACAGAATTGGGCCTGGGATTTGGCTCAGTGGTTCTGGTGTCTGCTTTGCAGGCGCAGGGTCCCAAGTTCCATCACCAGTGACCACATGCCACAATGCAGTGGTGACTCACACCCACCAGCAGTCAGTACCACACACCACAATGCTGGGCATGGTGGCTCACACCTATAATCCCACACTCAGGAGACAGAGGAGGATTGCTGTGAGTTTGAAGCCAGCCTGGTCTACACAGTGAGCTCAGGGCCAGCCTGAACTCAAAGCAAAATCCTGTCTCAAAATAAATAAATAAAAAGGTGGATTCTAAGTTACATATATTACACCTTAAAATACATATTTTTAAATGCCAAGAATGAAGGTACAAAAACACATATGACACCCAATATATATATTTCATCACAGAGGTTTACATATTCCTGCAGAACAATTAGATACTTAACCAATATTAACAAACTTTTTTTTGTTATATCAAAGCAGCTAGGGGTGTAGCTCACTAGCACAGCACTTGCCCAAGGCCTTTGGTGATTCCCCAGCATCACAAAAAAATAAAAGAAAATAAATAAGTAAAAACAATGTTAAAAGGCCACTGGCTGAGAACCAAAAGTCATGCAGGCGATTCACTACAGAAGGGGGTTAGTATAAGCCTTGAAGTCATGTAGAAATAAAAACAGAGGAAGTCACAAGGAGACATAACTTTGAACTCTCTTGAGGATGGAAATGGACAGAAACAACATCAACTTTTTCCCACAGTCCAGCAAATGTTCATGTGTCCAAGAAAGAAGAACCAAGAGAGGGAGCAGGCTGGAAGGTCCACAGGCCCATCTGGAAGCTTTCAACTGCCACAAAGCAAAGGCTGCACGTGCCAGGGCTCTAGGTCAGAGGAGTAACACAGCAGGCCAAGGGCCCGCTAGACAGTTGCTCCCCTCACCTAAATATGCGGTCAGGAGACATTTAGAACCTGCTGTAGAAAGGGAAGCAAGGTTTGAACTTAGAAGATAACACTTAACCCTTGAGACAGGCTCAAACTTGTGATCCACCTACCTCAACCCTCCAGAATGCTATGATTATCAAACCCGCTGGATTCACTTTAATGAACCAAAACCAGCTCAAGAAATGGAAAAAAGCCAATGGCCATCACCTATACAACCAGTACTCAGGAAACTCAGACAGGTAGGTCACAAGTTCAAAGCCAGTCTGGGCTATACAGAGATCCTGTTTAAATACATAAATAAATAATGAATAAGGAGAAAGTAATCTGGGAAACTATCAGAAAGTTTATTCAGTTAAAAAAAAGGTTGCTGACAAAGAAAAGAAAAAAGTAGCTGGCAGTCAGAGTTGATGCCTCCACTGGATGAATCATCCCTTGAAAATTAAAAAACCATTTAGACAAAGCAAGCAACCCACAAGAACATCAGCTGTGTGGACTCAGAAGTCTTTCCCAGAACGTTCACCAATATGGCCAGTTCTTTTCTCTTTCCATTAACACTCTGTCTCTCCCTCCCTCCCCCCTTCCCCTCCCCCTTGCCCTCCCCTTTCCCCTCCCCCTCTCCCCTCTTCTCCCTCTTCTCCCTTCCCCCTCCTCCTCCCCTTCCCTCTATCCTCTTGCAAAGGCAAGAGGCAAAATGAATTAGCTGAACTAGCTCCCACGCCACCTGTGTCACAAACTGGACCTTAGTTTGCAAAATAGGAACTTTAAATCTCAGGGAACCACCTGCAGAAAGAAGGCAGATAAACAGTTATCTAATCTGGGCCCTTTTACACCTAAAAGTTTTGAAAACAAGACAGGTAAAGTAACTTTGGCCTAACATAGCAGGGTATTAATGGGAAGAAACAAAAATTTGGGAACTGGTTTCTCGTTAAAATAGTGTTGTCTCACAAGGGGCTTCTGCAGCTGCACATCATGGGCAACACCTCAGAGACTAGCACTGGCTCTGCTCTGCTCCTAGCTCTACTTCCAAGGCCTTTGATAAAGCACCACCAGTATGAAAGACCTAATCATTTTTCTTTTAACTTTAGATAGGCGCATATCCTAGAGATCTGTACTACTCTGGTGAATAGCTTAGGAAATAAATACGAACTCATACATGTTTGAGCCAAGGCAAATCTGTCTACCCTAAGTACTTCTAAAGTGTAAACTGCTGGAAGAAATTTAGATCTAAAAAACCAGGAGTTTTGAAGCTGTCCTGGAGATAAAGAAATGAAGCAAGACAGATAGGACGACTGGGTTAAGTATCGGTTCTTTTAGGCAAGGCTATCTTGAAGGCATAGAACTTCCTTTCCCGGTTCCCCCTTCTGTCTCTCTTAGGCAAAAGCTTTTCTCTCAGTAAAGTTTTCCTACTCTTTAAAAAAAAAAAAAAAGACAAAGTACCTCATTAAAGTGACCTTGATGAGTATCAAAGGAATTACACATATAATTCCTTAAATAACAACTTAAATTTTGAAAATGGTATTTCGTGCCTCATTTCTCTCAACATCTGCAAGTCTGCTCTTCACTGAGTCTTGTATCTCTAATAAACCTTCTCATATCTCATTAAAATAAGTGTCTGAGGCTCTGATTAATGATTTAACAATTAAAAATTTCCATCATACAGTATGTACTGGCAGAGCAGGTGTCAGAGACCAAGTCACCAAGCAAGTAAATCAAACCAACATTTATTAAACAATTTCTGGTATCATAAAAGAATACCCAAAAAGGGTATTCTCTTCCCAGAAGAGAACTTTGCAAAGATTAAAAAGCTCACTCATCAAATTCAGCCTGTCAACTGTTTTTATACTAACAATGTTTTTATTTTATCCATGTGTTAAATACAATTTTTACATTTTTTTAAATGGTTGGAAAGAAAAAAATCAAGTTTTATGTTACATGTAAAGAGTATGAATTCGAATTTCAACATCCATAAATAATGTTTTTTTTTTCAAGCCGCCGCAAACTCAGCAATCCTCCTGTCTCTGCCTCCCAGAGTGCTGGGATTACAGGCGTCCAGCATTGTGGTATGCAGTGTTGACTGTTGGTGGGCGTGTCTCCACGCCCAGCATTATATGTGGTTACCGGGGATCGAACTCAGGACCTTGCGCTTGCGAGGCAGGCACCGGAACCACTGAGCTAACCCTCCGGCCCCATAAATAATGTTTTATTAGAACACGCCAAGTTCATCCATATATGTATTGTCTATAGCTACTTCACAAAAGACTAGAAGAGCTGACTGGCTGTGACAGGGGCAACATGGCTTGCAAAGCCTCCAGTATTTGTTACCTGGCTCTTTACTGAGTACTTCTGATGACCCTTAATATAAAGCAAGGGAGTGAAATCAAAAGTAGTTTTACAGGACCAGAGATTGTGCTCAGTGGTTCTGTTGCCTGACTAATAAGCGCAAGGTCCCCAGTAACCACATACAACAATACCGGGGCATGGGGACTAACGTCCATCAGCAATCAGTACCACATTCCACAGTGCTAGGCATGGTGACTCACACCTTAATCCCAGCACTCGGGAGGTGGAGGCAGGAGGATTGCTGAGTTCGAGACCTGCCCAGGCTACATAGTGAGCTCAGGGCCAGTCTGAACTGCAAAACGAGACCCTGCCTAAAAAAAAAAAAAAAAAAAAAAGTAATTTTACAGTAGTATAAATGGTAAGTGCCCAACAAAAATCCCAGACCACTGCAAGTTCATCAAAATGCTCATTTTATCACTAGCGATAGCAGCACTCAACAGCAGTAAGAATTTAGCTTCAGAATCAAATCAATGTCAGCAGTGACCTTAGAAAATTACTTAATTGACTCTAATAACCATAGTTTCATCATTTATCAAGAAATATATAGAATATTCATGAGTCCTAAACAAGAAAATAACTTACTACAGAGCCCTAAAATCAAAGTAAATATAAGCCAACAGTTACTATAAAAAAGAAAATAGCTTCATATGGTCTGAAAGCAGAGACTCAAAGAACATGGACAACAAAAAAAGATGGACATTTCCTCCAAAGATATAAAAGTAATTGTAATTAGAATTACACAGGTAAGTACCTGCATCAGATCTCTGTCCTCAGAGGTTATCGTAGTAAGTACCATATCTTAAATTCCCACAGAACTAAATCTCATACTCCAAGTGTCACAGCCAACATAAGTCTCAGACTGCACGGCCGAGTGCAATGACCATGACCTCTGGAAAACTTGGATGAGCTAAAGACAAATTAAAGCAGACACACCTAAACACTGCGATAGTTTCTCATCCACATATGAAGACAATACTACCATCTTCTCTATGTTATTTAAATTAGTAAATGTGCTGCCTCCCCCTGTGGTTTCAATATGGACTGTCTTCTCCAAGACCCATGGGGAAATGCAATCTTCATAATGACTTACTAAATGGATAAGAGATTGAGAGTGTAGTTCCGTTGGTAGGTCCAAGACCTCAGGTTCAATATACAGCATGCAAAAAAAGAGAAAGAGAATAAAATCAACCCCATTGTGGTTATTTAGAGGTGATCCCTCTAAATCTGAGGTAATATCTGAGGTAATCCCTCAGGAGGGATTACAATTAGATAAGATCAACAAGGTAGAACCTCCCTAATTGAATATCCATGGATTTATAAAAAAGAGAGACAGGGACACAGGTAGACACCAACACACATACATACATATGGACACACACACACGAGTGTGGACATGTGCATGGTCACCTGATGTTCTGCGCCACCCTGCCATTCCACCAAACAAGAAGACCAGCACCAAATGTCCATAACCATGACCCAAATTAAACTTTTCTTTTTACCTTCCTCAATCTATGCAATTATCACTAACAAAAAATAGACTAACAGCCCAACTACCCGCAATCTAACAGGTAACTAATACAAATAGTGAGAGAAGACTGATCCTCCTCTTCATCCCTAGCTCTTCATTTTCCAGAGCCTCTCTGAGGAAGCAGAGCAGGTATGTCTATCTGCAGTCCAAAGGCGAAGAAACCAGAGTACTGCAAGATGGCAACACTAGGGCTGGAACACAGGTTTCCCCAGTGCACTTCCTATAAGCCCAGATTCTCAGTGTGTGAGGAAAACCATGAGCCAATCTGGTGCCCACAGAAAAGAACACCACCAAGCACGTAGCTTAGCCCCTGTACCACGAAGAGCTCTCCATGAAGGAATTAACCCAGTTCATCCTGCAAATGGGTATCAGCCTGGTCCCCAGGATGATGGTTCTCTGCAGGACCAAGACTGTACAACCTCCAGCTGAACTCTGCTGTGGCCACAGCCCTGGGAGAGCAACACCAATTTACTCAGAAATAAGAGGAACTCAGCAAGAGCTAGTTATATGTAGCAGGCACATATGAAGTGTCATTTCTGAGAAATTCGTTCCAAATGTCAGAGAAAAATTTATGCTGAGTGTGGTGGCGCATGTCTATAATCCCAGTACTCTGGGAGGCTTCAGGCAGGAGGATCTCAAGTTAAAACCCAGTCTGGGAAACTTAGCAACTAAGTGAGACACTGTTTCATAAAAATGACTCAGTGTGAAGGTCCAGGTTTTGACCCTCAGTACAAGGGAGACAGGAAGGAAGGGAAGGAAGTTGGAAGAAAGGAAGGTAGAAGGAAGAAAGGAATGAAGAAGAAAAAGTTTTCAGAGCAGGAAACACTCACATGTTACCTTACCAAAGGAAGAACAAAAATAAACTGACTCCAGCACATAGAAAAGAATATTACTACAGAGAGGACTTTGACTCTTCTATCAAATGGTCAGGGTCAGGTACTTTTAAAAGTACTAGAAATTATTGTGATCAGGAACTTTCATCTTCCTCCACCCATGAAAAAAAAAAAAAAAGAACCTGAGTTTCATTCCCGATACTGGAAAAAAAAAGAGAAAGAAAACATTCCTTAAGTGTTGTAACAGGAGAAAACAAAGAGTGAAGGAAAACTAGCTCACCAAAGCACACCTTGTTTATACATGATAGTGTAATACCCAGGAAACCCCAAATCTATGGTACATTCTGACAAAACACATCTCACTGAGGTCTGATTGTGGTATGTGCTAGCCACAGTGGCACAAGCCCAGCACCCCTGCTACTCAGGAAACTAAGGTAGAAGGATCATGAGTTCAAAACTGACCTGAGGCAAGTTAGCAAAGTCCTGTCTCAAAACAAGTCAGCAGTACTCACTACTCTTAAATTTTTAACATTTTCCTACTGCAAAATGAAATCAGTACTTTACCTCAATTCCAAATAGCAAAAGCCTATGGAATTTGAAGAAAAATATTATAAATCCATTTGTAGCTTTCCAAAAATTTAAAAAGAAAGTTAGGAAAATCTCAAAGAAAAAAAGCCTAAAAGTAAAGTTTTTTTTTCTTTTATGGTTCCCTCCAAAAACAATGGAGATAGCAGTTTTTCTGCCAGGATTCTAGGCAGTTTCTGTTTTAAGGTTTAACGTTTCCACAGCCAAATCACCTTACACTACACCAAAAGGTCAGAAAAGCTCCAGCAGGGGTGGCAGCACTGCCAAAAATGGGAGGAAAAATTAGAAGTCTTAAACCCCTCTTTTCTTGGTCAGCACTGGCCGTAAGGCCCAACTGAGGGCACAAACAAAACAGCATTTTCTGGCAGGTCACTAGAAGCCAAGGATTCAACTGGGGCAACAGGAAATTGGTCATCACAGGGGAACTCAGCAAAGCAGAGACAGGAAAATGAATGCCAGAACGCCAGGTTTCTCACCATTGGAGAGAGTTACAGATACAGAACTGCTAGGAGCAAAAAACACTTGCAGGGCGAGAAGTAAACTGCTACTTTTAATATATACAGTTAAATATAAAACAGATCAATGTGTGTCTATGTACACATGTATTTCCTAGCTCCATCCACTAAAAGGTATAAAACCTGGTGGTAAGATTTTGACTTCTGAAAATATTTGCTAAAAAAGGCAAAGGCTCCTTTAGAGAATCTGTTGATTCCAGGTTTGGGCCAGGAAAAATACAACATGAGTCGGGAACATTCTGCTATACCAGAACTTAGACAGTACTCTAAGAATGAGAAGAACACATCTAAATGATAAAGGAGCCAGTTTAAAAGAGCTCTCATTAGCTGGGCATGGTGGCTCACGCCTGTAATCCCAGCACTCAGGAGGCAGAGACAGGAGGATTGCTGAGTTCAAGGCTTGCCTGGGCTACACAGTGAGCTCAGGGCCAGCCTGAACTACAAAGTGAGACCCTGTCTCAAAAAAAAAAAAAAAAAAATTTAAAAAGAGCTCTCATTGGCCACAATTGGGTAAACCTAAAAATCAAATAATAGTAACAGATTATAACCCACTGAATAAATAATTGAATACATGTACAAAAGAAAATTCTGCATTATAGAACACTAACTAATAAATGTGGGATTGATGACAGAATTAGCAAATCATCTCTTAGCAATAATCAAGTTAATACTTGATTTAGGTAAGAATTATTAGTGTTGTTAAAATTGGTAAATGAATGGCTGACGAACAAATTATTTGTATAAAAATAAATTCTCAAAAAGTATTCATTCCATGTTAGTTATAATGCAAAAACTTCACAATATCCATACAATCTAAAAACCTAACTAACAACATCTTAACCACATAATTAAAGGTATTAGCACTAGCAGTAACAGGACACTCCACATAGGAGAACTCACTGATACATCATTTTTGTGATATTCCTTCCAAAATCATGTAACTTAAATCCTGAAGCAAGACAAGCCCATACTGAGGAACATTCTTGGAAAATGATGGTGTCCCTAAGGGAAAAATGAGGAAACATTCCTAACTGGAGGACACCAGACAGGACAACTGGCAGGTGACCCTAGACTGGATCCTCCACCTACACAGGCCACTGCAGAGCAAACAGCAAGCCCTGCAGGGTTTCTGTGAGTTGAATAGCAGTATTGTATCCATGTTCATTTCCTCCATCCTCAGCTACCTCCCCAGTCCACTTTTTTATTTGTTATTTTGAGACAGTGTCTCACTAAATTGCCCAGGTTTGGCTCAAACTGTCAATCCGGCATAGCCTATCAAGAGTGCCAGGATTACAGGCATGTGCCCCCATACCAGCATCCATGATCCTGATGATCATACTGTGTTTGTAGGAAAGATTGTCTTTTATTTCAGGACATTACTAGGACTTCCTACCTGAAGATTATTCCCAAATAACTCTAGGGAAAAAAATGACAATGCAGAAGATCTTCAATATTCATATTCTGTATATGTGAATTTGCCAGCTCCCTGTAATTAATCTGTAACTATCAAGTCAACGTCCCAGCCTATCTGCCATCCTCCCAAGCAGACACATTCAGCTGCCTGGTACCCTCATTTCCAAGAGAGGCCCAACAAAGCTATCTCTGCTTTCTGGTTTTGGCACAAACAAATATTCTTTCTGTGATCTGCTTAATACCACATTACATTTCTGTGCTTTTTGCTGATCTCATTGTTAAAAATAGTCCTTAAGTGTAGTTCTGACGTGTTCTCCAGTATCCCTAATGGCAAGAAAGGCACTGGGACTCACCAAATAGAGAAATGCATGTGCTAGGCGAGCTTCATTCAGACATGCGGTACAATGCTGTTGGCTCAAAGTTCAATTTAAAGGAATCAACAACACATATTAAACAGAAGCTGATGTATTAATTGGTTGGTAAAATGTGACTGGAGGCCTCCAGGGACCTACCTTGCATTGCCCCTGAGAGCAATAGTTCAGTCTTCACTAATCCAGTGTTTACAACTTTGTAGAACATAAATACTGTGAATAATGACTGTAATAAATACAGAGATGCTGATGAGGCAACTGAGGCTCCTATGTAAAGGAAACCAGGAGTTATTTTTATGATGGCAATTGTTTTCAAAGTTTGAAAGTATTTCTCCAAAAAAATTTAAAACAAAAAAAAAACATTGGCCAGGAGTGGTGCCACACACCTGTAATCCCAGCACTCAGGAGGCAGAGGCAGGAGGATTGCTGTGAGTTCAGGCCAGCCTGGGCTACATGGTGAGTTCAGGGCCAGCCTAAGCTACAAAGTGAGACCCTATCTCAAAAAACTTAAAAAATTGGCCAGAGGGTTAGCTCAGTGGTTCCAGCGCCTGCCTCGCAAGCGCAAGGTCCTGAGTTCAATCCCCTGTAACCACATACAATGCTGGGCGTGGAGACTCACGCCCACCAGCAATCAATACCGCATGCCACAGTGCCGGGCGTGGTGGCTCACACCTGTAATCCCAGCACTCAGGAGGCAGAGACAGGAGGATTGCTGAGTTTGAGGCTTGCCCGGGCTACATAGTAAACTCAGAGCCAGCCTGAATTACAAAAGTGAGACCCTGTCTAAAAAAAAAAAACTAAAAAAAAAATAAATTAAAAAAAAAAACCTTTGAAGGTGTTAAACATACTACCAGTTGTTTTAGAGCCTCAATGATATGACAGGGGATTTATATCAAGTGGTATCACACCTACCTTGGAAGCATGGGGCCCCAGTTCAAAGCACCCAGGAGGCTGAGCCACAAGGACTGTCAGGCTGGGCTACATGGTGGGTTCAGGCCAGCCTAAATACATAAGGAGACTGTCTCAAGCCAACAAAGCACTACAACTAGATCTCAAAGGCAGCTGTGCAACTACACTCCTCTTGCCCACACTCTCTCTCCATGCACATACAGTACAACTTGTAAGAAGATGAATGTTAACTACAGTTGTGTTGCATGGCCTGTATCTGTCCAATGATCCACTTGCTGCTTCATATTCTTCCAAATGTCAAACTTTTTCAACTCACAAAATTCAAACCTGTGAGTGTTCTATTCAAGACACCAAGGCTCCTTTGCTTCCTATGCTGGGGGAGGTTCTACTCGTTCATTCATTTTATTTTAGTTCTGGAGATCAAACCACTCATTCAATTATTTATTTATACTGTGATACTGAGTACTCCAGGGTTTTCACTGAGTTACAAACCCAGTCCTTTCTTAAATTTTGTATTTTGAGGCAGGGCCTTGCTTAACTGTTAAACTGCCTAAGCTGGGCTCAATCTTGCAATCCTCTTCCCTCGGTCCTCCATGATACAGTGAGTATAGGGATGAGTTAATGCACCTGGCTCAGGTGGGGATTTCATAATTATAT
This sequence comes from Thryonomys swinderianus, assembly GCA_004025085.1. Lineage (NCBI taxonomy): Eukaryota > Metazoa > Chordata > Mammalia > Rodentia > Thryonomyidae > Thryonomys > Thryonomys swinderianus. Next base: position 16,501 of record PVIC010036848.1, read on the forward strand.
ATAAATGTGTTAAGGTTTTATGTAAAAAAAAAAAGCCAGAAATTCCTTGGTATCTTGAGTTTTGAGAAATAACTGATCAAATTTAAGTTAAAGTAATTGAGAAGTTCTCATAAGAGGAAAGAATACTATCTAGATTTTTGGGTTAAATAAAACTCTGTAATCCTTTATCCCTGAGTTTCTTTACTCTTAGGAATGAATCAGTTAATGAACAATGCTTCCAAGGTAGGCATGGTACCACTTGATCTCCTAGCAACATAGGGAAAAGGTGTCTTGGCATCTTGGGACATGCCAAGAAAGCATCTGTATTAATTTACTCTACAGCTGGATTTTCTTTACTCCTAAGATTTTCTCCTTCTATCCCTGCAACTCAGAGAGCTTCTACGCAAGGTACACTGTCTAGGTCAAAGTGCAAAGGCAGTAGATCAATGTTTTCACATGGAAGAGGCAGGAAAGTGACTATATCAACTGTAGTTTAAAAGCACTAAACAGGCTGGAGCAGTGGGGCACAGCACTCTGGGAGCCTGAGGTAGGAGGATCTCAAGTTCAAGTTCAGCCTGGGGAACATGGCAGCTTAGCAAGACCCTGTCTCAAGAAAAATAGAGGGCTGAAGATTTAGCTCAGTGGTTCTGGCATATGCCTGGCAACTAGAAGGTCCCTGGTTCGATCCTCCGTAACCACATACAACAATGCTGGGTGTAGTGACTCATGCCCACCAGCAATCGGTGCCACATACCACAATGCCAGCCAGTTGTGGTGACTCACACTCAGGAGGCAGAGGCAGGAGGATTGCTGAGTTTGAGGCTTGCCTGGGCTCCATAGTGAGCTCAGGACCAGCCTGAACTACAAAGTGAGACCTTGTCTCAAAAAAAAAAAAAAGAAATAGAAAAGGGTTGGGGATATATATAGCTCAGTGCATAGGCCAAGGGGATTCAAAACACAGTATGCAAAAAAAGAGAAAAATTTTCTAAAATAAGCAGTGAACAGCTAAGTTATATATCTTTGTAGCCATTAAGTATAGGAACTGAAGGGAACAAAAATGACTTATTTGGACCCCATCATGTTTCACCAGGATAAAAAAAAGCAGAATTGAGGATACACAGAAAGCCTCTGAGGGAAAGAACAGATCAGCAAGCACCTGAGAGCCTTTTAGAAATGCAGATTCTCACATTCCATCCAGACCTAAAGAATCAAAATCTGCACTCTAACAAGATCCCCAAGTGACTGACAAGCACAATACAGTTTGGAAAGAGCCATCCATTGATTCTCTGCCACTGTTCTCCACCTTACCTATCTGGCTTGGAAACCTATGCTCTCCAGCATATTCAGTCTAAACTGTCTGGCCTCACAGACCTCCCAATCCACAGACTAGGTAGGAAGGTGCTGCCATTTATTAGATGCTTTCTGACACTACACTTCTTCACAGAATTCAGCGTGATGCAGTCATACACCTGTTAGTGTCATCTTCTCTGAGCTGGAAACTCTCTAAGCTCCATAAGCTCTGTAAAGACAAAAAACCATGTCTACCTAAAACCCTGGCAAACCAGAACAAGACCAAAGGCTAAGTATTTTTTAAATAAATAAATGGCCCAAATACATATCAAATATAATGTCAGACTGAAGAAAGGGCAAAACCAATTAAGAAATAGCTCTTGTAGCTAGAGAAAATAATACAAAAATTCATCTGGAACCACAAGAAACCTAGAATAGCAAAAGCAATTCTAAGCAACCACGACATGGCAGGGGGTATTACAATTCCCAATTTAAAACTCTACTATAAAGCTGCCGTGATAAAAACTGCATGGTACTGGCAAAGTAACAGACCCGAGGACCAGTGGAATAGATTAGAAGACCC
>PVIC010036849.1:0-18514 GCA_004025085.1 Thryonomys swinderianus
ATGGGGAGATAACGGAGGGGTCTCTCTTGTAGATGGACAGTGAGGTCCGGAGAGTTTTAAGTGTTTCCTAAATCATGAAGAGTGTGGTTGAGCCTCCACTTGCAGCCAGCTTTATCTGGGAGGAGTGCTTAGGATTATCGTTAGCTTTCTCTCTTTTCTCGGTCTATTGCTTTGCAGGTCCCAAGAACTTGAAGCAATATCTGGAATTTAGGTTCTGGCTCAACCAAAAAAATGTATTTTTAATTAATTTTATGAAGTTTTATTAAATAATGTTGTAAGCTCCTTGTTCTAGATAACAGTATTACAGGAGTGTTTTGGGAATGTCCCTGCATGATTGACATGAAGTTGCCCTTTATAACTGGGATCTATGACGTTATGGTGTTTTATTTTAATTGTTTGAGCATTTCATTTAATTAGTTTCTTCTAATTTACGTCCTTTTGGAAAAGTAGCTAAGACTCAGCCACTTTTTCTCCAGGGTCTGTTTCCTGAACCCGGCTCTGTTTATTCTGGTCCCAGCTGAAACTGGAAAGGGAGAGAAGGCTCACTGCCCGGGAGGGGCTGCTCCGCCTGCAGGCCAGGCCTTGTGGGGCTTCTCGGGGGGAGCGCTCAGCTCTTCTTTGGGGTTTATGTCTTCCGTGCTTGGAGTGTTAAATCACCACCAACTCATCCGTACTCAGATCCAAACAGATACCGCCCAGTACCTAAAATGCATGTAGGAAAAATGTGATGTAATTATCTTTTATTCTCTCCCCGAATTCTTACACTTGTATGATTTCAGTGTTTCTGGTTTCTGTGTCTCTGGCAGACCTTCCAGTGCTGATGACTCATGTAGGAAATCTCAGCCTATCAACTGCTGGTTTCTTCGGGAAAAGGAGAGACTGAGGATGCTCTACTCCAAGATGCTAAAATCCTAAATGTACTCAATAGAACATTTGTATGTGTTGAGGTCATCTTACAGCCCTCTAGATAATATCATGATAGTAGTGATTGAAATCCATTGCTTTTTAAACCAGAAAAGTCCTAACCCTCATGTGAATGGTGTAGTTGACCTTTATAGTTTACATAATTACATACAATTTATTCCTTTGTTTTATAGTCTGTTCGGCATTTGAAGTACTCAGTGTACAAGAAATCGCTGTTGGGCAGTGTTTCAGATAATGGTCTAGTAACTCTGTGGGACGTGAATAGTCAGAGTCCATACCATGATTTTGGCAGTACACATAAAGCACCAGCTTCGGGCATCTGCTTTTCTCCTGTCAATGAATTGCTGTTTGTAACCATAGGCTTGGATAAAAGAATCATCCTCTATGACACTTCATGTAAGAAGTAAGTGTGCGATATTCATTTCCTAATATAGAAACAAATAATGACTAAATCATTAACAAATATGTAATATTTGTCCCTTGGAGAGACTTCCGATTAATGTCCAGGAGATTAATATTTGTACACTTGATGTATCTAGTGAAATTGAATTCTTTTCTTACACAGAGCAGATGGGTAGGGGAGTAGATACTAGGATACTTCTGGAAAGTGAGTGTTGGGATTGCATCTTTGATGACTTCATCTTTATTTTAGCATACTTCTTTTTCAAGATATAACTAAGTGCGTTTTTAAAGCAATGTGATTAATTTGCTGTAACATTTATTTTCTGAACCAAAGCTTCTGAACTTTAGACATTTTGGGGAGACATTTCTTTGTTGTGGGTTGCTCTTTTGGTCATTGTAGGATATTTGGCAGCATCCCTGGCTTCTGTCTACTAAATCTCAGGAATATTCCCTGAAGTATGTGCTACATCTCCCCTGGAATGAAATTGCCCCATTTGGGTGCGTATTTTTCTGTGTGTGCCCATCGTGACCCACTTTGAGTTTTACGTGTGCTTGATTAGCTACTTCCCAACCCACACAAAAATCAGCTCAAAGAGTGCTACCGTTGTTTTCAGGACATCTAAAAATCTACCGATCTAGTATATTAACGTGGCTATTAGACAGTCTGGGGACTGCCAGGCTTTGTTACGATGCTAGAGTCTTTATTGTTCCTAAGGCCATGGTCCTCTATTTTGAAATACTTCACTGAGAGTCCCACATGGGTGCCATTCTTCACTTGTAGGAGAGCCAGCAGCACACTCAGCTTCCAATCGGGTCAGTGTACTTTCTTTTGTGTGAGCTCAGACTCATGGACTCTGTTCTTCTCAGCTTTCTGGTCCAAATAAAGCAGCAGCTGCTGCCTTGTGAAAGGTCGTAGTCCTCCTGAGACCTCAGCAGGTCAGTAAATGGAAAGTGGATTCTTGGGGCCTCCTCAGCCTCGAGGCTAGAACTTCAGTTTGTGTAATAACACCCAAGAGTCATCACGTTTGCTGGCAAACTAGTAATTGCTCTGAGAAATAGGTGCTGTTCTGGATGGTGTAGAGTGCACCTATTGAAGGTGAACAGCCAATAGGGTACAGTGTTCAGCAGTTCTCTTTTCAAATTTTTATTATTTTAAATATATTTTATTAGTGTTTAATATTTTACAAGATATGGGTATCAGTGTGGTATTTTTAAACATGCTGTTCAGCTGTTCTTTACCTGTTAGTTTATTAGACTCTCTCTAAGACAAAATCTGACAAGTGTTTGAGGTATGAATCATATTTGCCCAATGCTGAATAATTTGGTTGTTAAACATTATTTCATGTGAGCTTCTCTGCCTGGATGTATAGATATATCTGCATATACTCTGTTTCCTTCCCCAAAGGCTAGTCAAAACTTTAGTGGCCGACACCCCTTTGACTGCAGTTGATTTCATGCCTGATGGAGCCACTTTGGCTATTGGCTCTTCCCGTGGGAAAATCTATCAGTATGATTTAAGGATGTTGAAATCACCAGTTAAAACCATCAGTGCTCACAAGACATCTGTGCAGTGTATAGCATTTCAGTGCTCCACAGCTCTTACCAAGGTGAGACACAAGCTTTTCAGCATATTTGAGTTTACAAAAAACACTCATTTGAAAGTGTGAATTTGTTGTTAAAGTGTAATACTCTTGTTATTTTTATGATAACATTTTAAATGATTTTAGTATGAAGCTACTTGATCGTATTTAAAAGTTTTTTTTTTTGGTAGTTAGTTTATTTCTCTTAAGGTATTTTAAAAGCTTGTTTTGGTACAGAGGGAAGCTCAGCTCCAGAAGCATTTAAGATTTGTGAGGGGAAAAATACCTTTTTTGACCTAGTAGGGAATTTATAAAATATTAATGTATAGTATGAAACATGAGTAACTCAAGCTTTGAAATGTTCCATTTCTTCTCAGTCAAGTTTAAATAAAGGCTGTTCAAATAAGGCCACAGCAGTGAACAAACGCCCTGGGAACGTCAGCACTGCTGTGGCAGGAGGAGGGTCTTTGGGTTCTGGAACTGTCAGAGAAGCAGCCCCCACCATTGGCACGGTACCATCGCAGCCCTTGACAACAGCTGTGGCGAAAGGAGCTGTTACTGTCCAGGACAAAGCAGGTAAATGTTACTTCTGTACTATTTGGAGGTTTTCCCCTTCCTTTAATATTTATAATTAACAATTTCTTCAGAACTTGATACTCATTTTTGAGAAGTCACAGAATGCTTTTAATCTATTCACTCTTTTCTGATGAACTCCTGTTTGTGGTTTTTAAATTTTTAAATTTTTTTCCAGGTCTTTGCACTGAGCTACATCCTCTGACCTCTTTAATATTTTATTTTGAGACAGTGTCTCACCAAGTCACTAAGTGATCCAGGCAGAGCTTGAATTTATGATCCTCCTGCCTCAGCTTTCCAGAATGCTGGAATTACAGTCTTGTTCCATCACACCTGGCTTTGTGTGCTTTTCGTTTTGTTTCTGGTGCCGGGAATCAAACCAAGGGCTTCAAACATGCTGAGCAAGTGCCCTTCCACAGAGCTACATTTAGCCTTTAGATGAACTTCTCTTGTGAGAAATAGTGATTATCTTAAAAAGGGAATGACACCTGCTCAGAAACTGTTTATGCTTAAAACTACTGCAGATCTTGACTTTGCAAGGTGTTATCAATAAAGAAGTATGAAACTATGATGCTGTTATGATTTGACTTCATGGTAGAAGAAAAGTTACTAATGGCTCCTTTTATTTCATATGTTAGAGTGAAAAGTAAAGTGACATAGTGAATGTTTTTAACTGCCGAGGAATACCCGACACAGGCTAAGCAGAATATAGTTTTTAAATAATAATACATGAAAATGTTGTTAAACCTTTTTAAATGATTTCTTCTATTATCGTTGTCATACTGATGAAATAATTCTGAAACAGGAATTCATTGAGACTTTGTGAAGGCATAATATAATCATGCATCTCACCACATTTACTAGGCAGATTTGACCATAAGAAAGGTCATATGCTATAAATTCTTAGAGATCTTTTTGTTTATTTTAATAAGTTATGCTGTACTGTCATTATGCAACAGACTTTTTATAAGTCTGTGTGGTACACCAGTGTTACTGTGCTCAGTGGAAATATATATGTCAGGATAAGTATGTGCACAAAAATATATGCTAATATTCTCTCAGTATAAGTTTGTTGTTTCCAAGTAGTGGCAAAGCCTTAGTTTCCTGACCATAGTAATGTACAACAGATTTTTAAAATAATAAGGCATATCCATTATCACTTTCCTGTGACTAAGTCAACTTATAGAAAAAAGACAACAAATAAAACTACAAGTGCCATACTTAGGTACTTAAGAATTCTTGGAGATAAATACTATTGTTATTTACCTGAAGTTCTTTTTGAAATATAATCTTCATATCTGCCAAAATGTTGAATTACCTGTGATAAAAATTATCATTATTTTAAAAGTTTTTATAATTTATTGATTTATTATTTTCTAAAATAAACTTTTTCTCATGGTGTGCTCTCTGAAGTCTCATTGTTATCGTTGAGTCTTTAATGAGTATCTTGCTTGAGGATGACAGTATTAGGAAACGGAAGATTTGGCTCTGTTAGATCACTGAGTAGTGGTAGTTCTTGGAAAAATTCCCAAAATTTCTGGCACAGAGAGTGTTCTACTCACAAAATGCAGAGAGTTTTATTAATTTTATTTTGAAATAATTTCTATCTAATAGAAAAAATTTAAGAATAGTATAGTACAAAGACCTGGGTTTTTCCTGGTAGATTCACCACTTTATGTATTCTGCTACCTTAGCTGCATTGTTTTCTCTTTTACCCTCAAATACATAGCTGTACCTTTCTGCACAAGTTTTGAGAGTAGTAACGACCTAATCTTCAGGTCTGTTGCTCTTAACAGGACAGCTTTCAGCAGTGTGTTTTGAGTCCATTTATTTTCCTTCCATATAGTGAGGTAATATTTAACTTTTAGGATTATTGTAAATAATCAAATAAAATGCCTGGTACATGGGAGACAGTAAATTATTTTGTTTATAAAATCATTGTCATCATGATTGTCACCATCACCACTGTTATTGTAAGCTTCATGTAAAGCTCACATTTAAAAAAACTTGATTTTTCAATTTTTCTGCTTCTGCTTAAGGTATCCTTATTGAGTTATTGAAAAGGGCCACTACAGCTTGTTACTGGTGTTCACTTTTAGTTGGAAAGAGCCATTAAAAAGTTAAAAATAAGGTCTTAGCACTATTTTAGCTGTTGCCAAACTGTTGTTTATAAAGTAGAGGCTCAAGTTCAGCATTCAAACACATTAAGGACCTAGAGAAAAGGAATGGGGAGTTCTTTGTATCAATCTAACTCACTGTGTGAACATGCCTCAGTTATTGTGATGTACAAACGATATTGTTAGGTTGTTATTAATGAAATTCATTTCATTAACCATGCTTGGGTGGTTTTAGAGATACAGTATACTCTTTCCTTTGTTTTTCCTCCCAAGCTTTATGTTTTTCTTTTAAAAACACTTTTAAAAAATGTAACCCACTAACATATTACCGACTTGGAGGATGATACTCACCTGTGTTTTTCAATTTCAAGAATTTATTTATTTATTTTTTATTTATTTTTATTTTTTTGAGACAGGGTCTCGCTTTGTAGTTCAGGCTGGCTCTGAGCTCACTATGTAGTGCAGGCAAGCCTCGAACTCAGGAATTCTCTTGTCTCTGCCTCCCAAGTGCTGGGAGTACAGGCGTGAGCCACCACGCCCGGCACTGTGGTATGTGGTATTGATTGCTGGTGGGCGTGAGTCTGCACGCCCAGTATTGTATGTGGTTACTGGGGATTGAACTTAGGACCTTGCACTTGCGAGGCACGCGCCGGAACCACTGGGCTAACCCTCCAGCCCCAAGAATTTATTTTTTAACACAGAAACAAGTAAGAAGCTGTAGAGCCTTCAGGACTCTAAGAGACTCCTTGCCCCAAAGCCATCTGCTGTGTACTGCCGGAGGAAATAGACTGCTACAGCCTTTTAGTTGTCTGCTGTGTCTTCTTCATGAGTCATACTTTTTTTTCCTTCTGCTTGGTACTGTGTGGAAGTTGGTGAAGTGATTTGGAGTCTGTAATGCTATTAGTGAAGGAGAATGGGGAAAAGGAAACCCACTCGCTGGGAGCTGGGAACTGACATTGAGTTTCGTGGTGTGTTAGGCATGTTGTGTTTATGCTAGCAGGCTTTCCCTCATCATTTTTAGATTCACATGAGAATTAATAACAAAGTAAGTTATATTCAGTATACTTTAAGAGGACAGAAAAATACATAAATTGTTTTAGAAAATTTCCTTATCAAAATAGCTAAAGTACAATGTTATAAAGGAACAAATAAGCGATTAGTTTTGAGGAGCCCTTCACCCTCTGAAAATGTTGGTTAGGTGGATGGTTGCCATATTTGGCTTCTTCTTGTGATGTTTACAGTTGTAAAATTCTAATAATGTCATAATGAGTTAATTTTTATAATGTAGCTTCTGAGGGTAACGGTTATTAAGTTATAGTAACACTGATTTTTATATCGAATTTTTCCAAGGTTTGCCTCGAAGCATAAACACGGATATTTTATCCAAGGAAACAGATAGTGGAAGAAATCAGGATTTCTCCAGCTTTGATGACACAGGAAAAAGTAGTTTAGGTGACATGTTCTCACCTGTCAGAGATGGTAAGTGTGTTCATGTCAATGGGTCTTGTTCTCTTGGGGATGGTTACTACGTTTTCATTCTGGCTAAAAGATGTGGCTAGTAGCTTCAGTCTAACTTGATTCATGGTAAGTCACTGATTTTGCAGTTCCTGGGTGGTGTCTTTTAATATTTCAAATATTATGATTCTAAAGCATATACTAATAATTTCCACATAGTAGCTATGTAGATAGTTCTCAACTTAGTGATTTAATTTTCACAAAAATCTCTATTACTGTGGTGCTGGGATTCATGGCACACATGCATGCTGTCCCTGAGGTACATCCCGACTATAGAAGTTTTGTCTTCATCTGCTTTTAAACAAATCCCTATGAAATCTTGAATATTTTGGTGTGCAAAAAACAGCATTGTGACTTCAAACATTTAAGACTGTTAGTATTGAATTACTATTTATTAAATGTTTTCACGGAGTATGTGGCCAGGAGATAGGTTGTTTCATGTTTTACATTGTGTGTGAAAGTCCTGTCTGTCTGTCTGTCTGCCTGTCTGTCTGTCTATACCATCCACAGCCATAGGTAATATAAATGTATCTGACAGCTTGGTCAATGGACATAGTATAGATCATCATTCACAGGATCTGAGCTGGACAATTGTCCAGCTCTCCTTTCTTGGTTGTGATGGTTAAACCTTCTTCCTTAATGGAATAGTCTTGTTGCTAACAGCAATATTATCAGTAATATGGGTAAATAGCTAGAAGATAATTTGACAGTTAAATTGTTCATACTTTTTTACTTTTTGCTTGGTGATTCTGTTTCTACATTCTCGGAAAATATTCCGAGAAGCCTGAAAGATCTGTGTGGTTGCTGTTTTATTTATAAATGTGAAGACCTAGAGAAAGTCCAAGTGTCAACAATAGCAGGATCTTAAAATTGCTGTGTCAACTCACAAAAAATGCAATTTTTTTTTTGCTTTACAATTGTCTTTCCCAAGTTTTTACATTTCATAATAAGGAATAGAAAATGGGTAGTAGTCCAGGACATCTGTCTTCTGCCTTTCCTGGGCCTGAACTGTCTACTTAAATTTCCAGCTCACACTCCCCGGTCTCCCATCTAGTGATGGGGAGCTGAGCAGGAAGCTGCCGTGGAGAAGGCATGAGCCCGCCTCCCTGTGCTCCTCCCCTGCGGAGCTTTGCCTTGGAGGGTGGAGGAAGGGGCTTCTCGAGGGCCTCAGAGTTACATGTTTGGTCTTCTGTAGTGGTTTCTAAGAGAAATAAATAGATTAGTCTTGTTGTGGTGGTAAAATGTGATTAGAATTTGAGGCATTTGCCCTCCATCAGGGTTTTATGTTACTAATAAGGAAAAACATGGATACTAGAAGTAACCACAATTTTCTCTGTCAGGGAATTTGTCTTTTAATTTCAAAGATGTAGCTTTTAGTGAAAGGCCTGAATTTCTTCATGCCTGAATTTCTTCATTTTTAAATGAAAATACTTTCCTTAAGGGGAAAGTAATCCTTTGTAAAATGTATGTGTGTCACATGCACTGTACAAATCAGGTCATGCAAATAGATGATAGTGAATATGACAATTGTGTGCTTATTAACAATTTGAATTTTGTGAATTTGCTATGACTTTTACTCATTTTTTATTAATATGTTAAAATTAACCTCAGCAGTTTTTGTTTACTGGTAAATGAATAATATTGCAGTATTGAGAAATATTAATAAAACCATGTTTTTTTTAACACTATAATGCTTGCAAGGTATTTTTGCATTGTTTCAATTGGTCCTCAAAACTTACAAGATGATCACGGCATTGTTCCCATGACCCAGATGCCTGAAGCTTAGCTCTATTAGGGGCTTGCCTGCAGCAGTAGACACCCCTGAACCAGAGAAGTCTAGAGTCCATGTGATGGCTTGTTCTGCACTTTAAAGACTGAAAATGAAGCACAGTTCTAGCTTTAATCTTTAACCTCTTCATGTATTTCTTAAGATCATTAGTCTCTGAGCTTTTTAGAAAAAATAGGAAACTTCAGTTGCTATGACTTATTTTTCACTATTTCAAAATTTTGTTTTCTTATTTCATTGTAGATGCTGTAGTTAACAAAGGAAGTGATGAGTCTGCAGGCAAAGGAGACGGTAAGAACAACTTAGAATTTTTTTTTTTTTTTTTTTGAGACAGGGTCTCACTTTGTAGTTCAGGCTGGCCCTGAGCTCACTATGTAGCCCAGGCAAACCTCAAACTCAGCAGTCCTCCTGTCTCTGCCTCCCGAGTGCTGGGATTACAGGTGTGAGCCACCACGCCTGGCAACTTAGAAATTTTTAAGAAAATTAAAAGCAATACTTTGTTTTCTGTTGCTGTGTAACAAATATGAACAGTTTGAGGCTTAAAAGTGAGAATACATGTTTATCATCTAATTATTTCTGTAAGTTAAGAATCCAAGTACAGCCTGGCTGAATGCTTTTGGCTTTAGATTTTTATTGATACTTCGGTCAGGGTATTGGCTAGAGCTGCATTCAAAACAGTGAGAAAGGGCCCCAAGCCAGAAGGCTCAGTGTGCTTGCAACCCAGTCTTAAAAGTCACATCCCACTGCTTTCTTCATTTTCTCTTGTTAGAAGGCAATTTCTAATTGATTGATAATTCAGAGGGAAGAGAACATGCACAGGCATTGATGCAAGAAGAAAGGGACCAGTTGGAGTCAGCTTTAGAGTTTGTTTCCAAAAGTGAACCAAGCTAGCATTGCTTGGTTAGGAAAATCCAATGCCAACACAGTCCATGTAGTTTTTGTCTTCAAAGTATTTTTTAATTTTTTATTTTATTTATTTATTTTTTTTGAGACAGGGTCTCGCTTTGTAGTTCAGGCTGGCCCTGAGCTCACTATGGTGCCCAGGCAAGCTGCCGCGAACTCAGCAATCCTCCTGTCCCTGCCTCCCAAGTGCTGGGATTATTACAGGTGTGAGCCACCACGTCCGGCATTGTGGTATGTGGTGTAGATTGTTGGTGGGTGTGTCTCCACACCCAGCATTATATGTGGTTACCGGGGATCGAACTCAGGACCTTGCGCTTGCAAGGCAGGCGCCAGAACCACTGAGCTAACCCTCCGGCCGTATTTTTTATTTTTTTAGACAGGGTCTCACTATATAGTTCAACTGGACTTAACTCACTATGTACCTCAGCCTGGCCTTGAACTCCTGGTAGTCTTCCTGCCTCTGCCTCCCAAGTGCTGGGATTACAAGGGTACACCACCACGCCTGGCAATTTTCACACATTCTTTTGAGCCTTACCACTCTAAGAGATGGATATCATCACCCACATTTATAGATCAGAATATGGAGTTTTAAAGATGTGCCAAGTGTACACATTGCTGCAAGGGTTCAGCTGAGACACAACCTACTGTTCTGAATCCAAATCTCATGTCCTGCCACATCAGTCTGCCTGGCAGGTTAAGTCCTCACAAACGTACCCGTGTGCAAATGGGACAGCATGTGCAAATGTCATCTTTTCCTCTTTTTCAGGCTTTGATTTTTTCTCACAGTTGAGCTCAGTGTTTCCTCCAAGAAAAAATCCAGTGAATTCAAGTACTCCAATTTTGCATTCCAGTCCTCTTAATGTCTTTATGGGATCTCCAGGGAAAGAAGAAAATGAAAATCATGATCTGACAGCTGAGACTAAGAAAACCTATCTGGGAAAACAGGAACCAAAAGACTCCTTAAAACAGGTATCTGCTTGTCAATGATACTGAGCTCGTTCTGTGTGCTTGTTGGTTGAAAGCAGACGCTGCCAGTGGATATACTCTAATTACGGACAGTGCCCTGTATGCCCTTACTAGGTAGAAGACTCTTTAGTCTTGGTGTCAGCTTTTCTTTGTGGTGGGACAGTGCTGGGAATAAAAGCCAGGGTCTCATGTATGCGAAAAATGTGCCATCTCCCTGAGCTGTGCCCTCAGCATGTAGTGTAATATTTTAATAACTAAAAAACACTTCCAAAATCTGTTTTGGATATATTGAAGATATCAGCAATTGTAAATATGACTGTTTTCTTCTAAGTTGATATCTGTGTAAGAACATTGCATAGCTTAATTCTTTTAAAATATATTTCCTTTGCAGCATTAAGCATCAAGTTGTAATCAAGTCATTTAAGACAGTGCAGATTTGATGGTGCTAAAAATGGAGTTCATCATTAATAGTTTCTTCTACAATCACAGTATCCAGTATAGAACTTAATTCCTTACATAGGGTTCCAAATGGTCAGATACTGAAGGACAAGCCAATCTTAGGTATACAGTTTGTATTTTCATATCTACTTTTGAGAGTAATATTGAAAAGATTGTCTGGATAGAAGTACAAAAATGCCTTTTGATTTATTTTTCAAATATTTCTGTTTACCACACAAGAGCTTGGGGATTTTCTTTTTTTATTATTTCTTTTGCCAGGATTTGAATTTTAAATTATATTCAATAGCAAATGCTTAGAAAATTAGCTTTTCCTCCTCATGTTACTGTTGTGACTGTTCTTGATTAATAGGCTTATTTTGCTGCTAGTCCTAATATGTTTTACTTTGAAATCTTTTTCTATTCTTCCTTCAATTCCCTGATCCTACCTACTCCAAAAAAAGTGGAAAGTACATAAAATTTTAGAAGTAATGTGGGTAAAACAAATTATAAATTAAAATAACTGTCTACTTTAAATGTAAAGTTTGCAAAGTTGATCTGCTCTGGTGCTGAAACTGGAAATCTGAATACTTCTCCATCCTCTAACCAAACAAGAAATCTTGAGAAATTTGAAAAGCCAGAGAAAGAAGTTGAAGCCCAGTTGATACATGAACCCCCAATGAATGAATCCTCAACTCCAAGTAGGTTCATAGAGCTTCCTGATGATTGACAGAGTTAAGTTGAATAACCTTTCTGTTGTTTAACTTGAAAAGGATGATCATAAACTTAAAAAAGAGCTCAAGGAGTTTGAAGTTCATGGACGTTTTTATAATGTGACTTTCTTACTGGGAGGGAGGCAGTGAAATGTGTATGATGGTTAAGGCCAGCAACATTGATTTGTTCCTTATTTAGTGTGAATTTCATTTTTCAATTGAATATATGTGGCTTTGATTTAATATGGCATATGTAAAATTATATTGCATGGTTATCTGAAAAGGTATGATTAACTATTTGAAATTAAATATCTTTTTCCCCCTTCATATTAAAGTCTTACCCTTAGAATTTATGTACAAACTAAAAAAACTTGATTGCATTTAAAGGGCATTAGGTTCATTTTTAAAAGTTACCTCTACAAAGACATTTCATGGAGAAGCAGGTCTTTATATGGGTATCTATTTAACTTTAAGGTTTCTACGGATGTATTGCATTAGCTTAAACTCAAGGGCTTTGTCTGTAGCACTGCATTACTCCTGTCTTCCTTGTGTTTGTTTTTAATGGTCTTGGTTTATCTGGTTTGTGGTACAGCTTGTCACATTCATCTTGTAAAAGAGGAAATGGTTCAGAGATTCTTCAAGATTAATCTCTCTGTCATATGTTACTACATTAGACAGTTGGCAGTTCATATATATAGATAAATGACTATTAGAAATAATGTCATAAAAAATTCTAAAATTTGTATTCCAGACAGCGAATTTTTCTAAATGTCACAGGAACCCTGTTCTTTGCCAGTTTTTCAAGTTTTCTCATGCCAAATCTTATTTAGAAATGTTTGATGTCTCCTAGTCCAACTGACTATTAATATTTTCTCCATTCTTTATTTTAGATCCAAGGATAATGTCCGCTGTCGCTGCTGGCGTTGCCAGTTCCCTTTCAGAAAAAATAGTCGATACGATTGGAAACAATCGGCCAAATGCTCCCTTGACATCCATTCAAATCCGCTTTATTCAGAACATGATACAGGAGACATTGGATGACTTTAGGTAGTAATTGAGAAGTTATTCTTCCTATCTAGATGTCTTATTTTTGTTGTGTAACTAGATGAAAGTTACTAATAAGTAATGCTAGCGGTTACTACTTTTGTCCAGGTTCTAGTGACCATTAAGCCGTAGAAAACATGATGAGGTTTTTTTTTTTTTTTTTTTTTTTTGCTTTTTGGAGACAGGGTCTCGCCTTGTAGTTCAGGCGGGCCCTGAGCTCACTATGGTGCCCAGGCAAGCTGCCGCGAACTCAGCAATCCTCCTGTCCCTGCCTCCCGAGTGCTGGGATTACAAGCGTGAGCCACCACGTCCGGCATTGTGGTATGTGCTGTTGATTGTTGGTGGGCGTGTCTCCACGCCCAGCATTATATGTGGTTACCGGGGATCGAACTCAGGTCCTTGAGCTCGCGAGGCAGGCGCCGGAACCACTGAGCCAACCCTCCGGCCCCATGATGAGGTTTTTGTCTGTTTGTTTTGTTTTGTATCGGGGATTGAACTCAGACCTTGTGCTTGAGAGCCAGGTGCCAGAACCACTGAGCTAAATCCCTGACCACAATGAGTATTTTTCAGTCTGATTACACTGCATTTATTAATCATCAGCCAGATTAATCATCAGCCTAAGCATTTACCAGGTAACTGCACAGGGAGGTCTAGCATGCAGGGTGCTATTGTGGGCTTTTAAAAATCATCAACAGAATCTTGTAAACTCAAGTATGGTTCTTAGGTGTAATATTTATAGATCACCTATTAAGTATGCTATGTGCACAACATAGAGAAAGGTATTTTTAAAAATCATCATTTCAAAATATGCATGAGATTGTAATAATACTTAATGAAAAAAATCTTCAACCTTGACCTTTTTTGTTTTTCTGAGACTCTGTGTAGCTCAAGGTTGGCCTTGAACTCAGTAGGTAGCCTTGAACTCACGGTGCCCTTCCAAGTGCTGCGATTATAGGCGTGCGCCAATGCTTAGCTTCCAGCCTTGACTTTCTCCCCTGAATTCTGAATTATAAGAAAATGTGTTCTAGAATACTTCTTCTTTTTACTTTTTAGAATACCTACTTCTTTTTACTAATAATTTGGACACTTCAAAAATTATTAGAATCTTTAGATTTTTTACCTTTTTAACCTGTAGTTACTTGGATTATCATGAGCAAGATTATTAAAGGTATCTAGTTTCATTAATGCATATTTATTTTTAATGTTAAAATTATTTTAAAAATAGTTTTAATACTACAAAAATATTAAATAAATTAAATATTAAATAAATACTGAGCATTTACGGTGTACAGAAGTTTGTGTATAAGATACTAGGTGCTCCGCAGTGAGCATCTCCACACAGGTTTGTACCTTGTTAGGGCAGGTGCAGTGTGTCCTGCCGCAGCTGCTGTGGTGCGAACGGTTCACTTGGGATTGGCGCATAGGGCGGTATTGACAGTATGATGGCGAAATTGTGTCTGGCTCATCAGAGCAGCCAGAATAAAGTGCTTATTAGCACAGCTGGACGCCCTGACCCGTCCACGTCTGTTTCCTCTTTCTCTTAACTTGGGTGGCGTGTGCTCTGTGTTTGAATCACTTATTTGTGATTATCCCCTATTGGAAGCATTTTCCCCCTGCTTTTGTATACAACAATTCTAATTCTTGCTTCTATATTCTGTCTCCTTCCATTAAGTGACTGTTACTTTATTCACTATTTATCTGTTAAACTTACCAAGTTTATTCTTTAACTGTGCTAATATTTTTATTAGGATTTAATTGTTTCTCTGAGTGCTCTGGTTACAAAATTGCATGGATATTGAGTGGTTGGCCTCAATTCTTTTTCTGCAAGTGCTGTTATTTTTAAATACTGTTGAGTTTTTTAAAGTATAAGGTTTTTCAGGAAATATAAATATTTATGATTGAATGTCTGGAGAAACATGACAATTGTGAACAAAATGATTTTGGAAATATAGAAAGGAAGCAGTGTGTGGGGTAAATTTAGAAAGGTGGAACTGGAATTTTTATTTTACAGAGAAGTACGTGGGAGCAACACGAACAGATGTGATTGTAAACTCTAGGAATACTTTAGACAGATGGCACTGTGGCAAGAGATAAAAGCGGGTAGTTAAAAGGACTTGGGTGATGGAGTCTTCAGCATCTTTAATCACAGGAGTAAGGAGCTGCTATTTGTTATTTGGTGTCTGTTCGCCACTGGTTTCAGATGACTCAAAGGCAGTGGGCTGAGGACCTTCCCTCTGGCCAGCCTGGAGATCTGAGTGTTTGGGTGACTGGATTCTCTTCGCTTCACAACCTCGCTGCTGGCTCTTGGGGTTGCTAGAGGTGGATCCTTTCACATTTGGATCTCTTCCCGGCTGTCCATGCCTCAGGACATGTAGAGGTTCAGGGACTCTGTTGCCCTCAGTGCTGTAGGTTGGACACATCCTGAGCTGATCTTCCTGGGCTGTGAGGAACTGCTGTCACCCCATTCTGGAGCCACAGAGCTTCCAGGCATTACTCTCTGTCCTCCCTGCCCTGACCCCAGGCTGCCTGCATCTGCCCCTGTTGTTCTGCCTGTCCATAATTTTTTTTCTTACATAAGCCTGTGGTGGAGATAAATAGAGACTGTATAGCTGGAGTTTCTTCAGATTCTTAAAGTCCTTGAAGTATTCACTTGGCCTTTAAAAATCTATAAAAACGTAGATCCAACTCCTGGCCACTGCTGCCTCTTTTTCCCTTCTTATAGAATCAGCATATACTGCAGAAGAAAAGGAGGTAGATATGGGTCTTACATAGTAGATTTCCTAAGTCCTGGGTCCATTGGTGGTTCTCTTATACCTTCATTGATTAAAGATTCATTGATGCTGAGAATTGAACCCAAAGCATCATGCATGCTAGGAAAGCATTCTACCAGTGCTCTATAACCCCATCTTTTATCAAAGCAGAAAGAATTCTTAGAGAATACTTTCTAACTGGAAAAAAAATATAAAGTACTTGAGACTAATTCTAAACAAAGATGGTGAAGATCTTCTTAGAAAGAAAAAATATTTTAATGTATAACAAAACACAAACAGTTACATAAATGTAAAGTATTATGAAGATCTCAGTTCATAAGCCAGTTAGACTACCCACTGGGTTATTGAAAAGACGGTGGAAAAATGATTCCAAAATACATGTAGATAAAAAAGATCCAAGAATGATGGATACTCTACAGAATAATAAGGCTGAAGGAAGACTTGCTTACCAGATAGATAAGCTTAATTTTAAAGTAAGATTAGTGTAGCATTATGTTGACAGAGTGGTCGGGTTAGCCAACAGACTCAAATAATCTTGAAAAAACTTGTTAAATGACAGAGGTAACATTTTAGATTTGTTTGCAGTCTACAAAATAATCAGTAAAGTGTGGTATGTGATTATTTGTATAAAAATAATTGTAAATCTTGCTGGTGTGGTGGCTCATGCCTGTCATCCCAGCACTCAGGAGGCAGAGGCAGGAGAATTGCTGAGTTTGAGGCTTCCCTGGCCTACATAGTGAGCTCAGGGTCAGCCTGAACTACAAAGTGAGATTCTGTCTCAAAAAAAACCCAAAAAACCAAAAGCAAAAAAACAGTGCCAGGCGTGGTGGCTCGTGCCTGTAATCCCAGCACTTGGGAGGCAGAGGCAGGAGGATTGCTGAGTTCCAGGCTTGCCTGGGCTACATAGTGAGCTCAGGGCCAGCCTGAACTACAAAGTGAGACCCTGTCTCAAAAAAAAGTAGGTATCTATTCCATAGTGTTCAAAAAGTCAACTCAGTTTTTTTAGAAGTTTAAGAGGCAAAATTTTAGGTGGTATAAGGTTTATAATTTCAGGGTAGAAAAATTATTAATAATAAGGAAAGGCACTACCCATAAAAAATAGATAAGTGTGACTGTAGTATTAAGTTAACAAACTTGAGTGTCATTAATGAGAAGTCTCATCATTAGATATTACTAACAAAAGAAAAGGATAACAAATGTCTGAGGTACTGCTATCATTAGCAAAGATCAGGTTATATGAGGCATTCTTAGAAACAAAAATATTTGAAAAGACATTCTTAGCAGAGGTATATGAGGAAAAAATGTTTAATCCCATAATTAGTCAGGAAACGGAAAATGCAGTAGATGCCATTTCATACCCGCTAAGCAGGACAAACTGTAGAAAGCCTGCTTTGGTCACATTGCTGAGGAGATGGAGCAGGGAGCCGTCACGGTGATGGTGAGCGTGCCCCCTACCAGCACCACTTGGAAAAACAGTTCGCATGGTTCTGTAAAACTGAACAGCTGTGCACCTGGGTTTATTATTGGATGTATCTGTGGAGGTTGACACTTGCGGATTGAGAGTTACACGCATGATTGTTTATGACAACGTATTAGTAATAAAAAACTTGAAAATCAAGTATTACTTGCAAGAGAATGGGTAAACCAGTGAATTACATGGACTAAGGACTTGAAAGTATCTCTCTCCAATATCATTTGCTGAGGACTGCATAGAGTTTGATATTTTTTGTAATGACCCAAAACAAGTACAATAAAAACATTAAATACTACTATTCAAATACAGTTTTTTTAAGGAAAGCATTTTTTGGTCAAAATCTAGGGAAGTATAGCTTTCTCCTGGGGTTTCTCTCCAACAGTTAAGTGGAGATATCAGATAGGATATCAGTTTTTCTGATTTGGTAAAGTTCCAACTCCTAAGTTACACAATGAGTGACCAGTGTTTCTAATTTTCACATATTCTTTTGTAGGTATGAATTAATTGCATTTTATTGAGTAAATTATGTTACAACCACCCACATTTCTACTGAACTTTTTTTTTGTAGCTAAAGCATTGGTGATTAGATTATCTCTGTAATCTAATGAACCTTCGTATTTCTTCTGTTAGTAAGTCTTTCTTTCATGATTTCTGTTCAAAGGAATACAGTAAAATAGGAGAGCTGCAGGGTACACAGCTTGGGTTTACAGTCTGCTCCACCATTTGTTGGTTGGGTGGCTTTGGTTAAGTTATCTCTGGCTCAGTGACTTTGTGGCAAATTGGAGGAAATGATATCTTCTGATTGTGAGAGTTAAGTGAGTTCTGATATTTAAGTATAAGAAATAGTGCCTAACACACAGTAAATAAGGGCTGTTGGCGTTTTTATTTTTTTTTTTTTTAATTTTTATTTTTATTTTTATTTTTTTTTGCTTTTTGGAGACAGGGTCTTGCTTTGTAGTTCAGGCTGGCCCTGAGCTCACTATGGTGCTCAGGCAAGCCGCTGCGAACTCAGCAATCCTCTCGTCTCTGCCTCCCGAGTGCTGGGATTACAGGCGTGAGCCACCACGCCCAGCATTATATGTGGTAACCGGGGATCGAACTCAGGTCCTTATGCTTGCGAGGCAGGCGCCGGAACCACTGAGCTAACCCTCCGGCCCGGCGTTTTTATTTTTGTGATACTTATTAATGTCTAATAATTGACAATAAACAATGTTTCTTGAATGATCTAGAATTAGTTGAAGTGTTATCTTCTGACAAGTGTTTCATGTTTCCCACTAGAGAGTCATGCCACCGGGACATTGTGAATTTGCA
>PVIC010036850.1:0-18336 GCA_004025085.1 Thryonomys swinderianus
TTGCTTTTTTGTTTGCCATGATAGGGACTGAACCCAGGACCTTTGCACCAGGCTACAACCTCAGCCCTTTTGTTTTTTATTTTGAGACAAAGGCTCACTGAGGCTCAAACTTGCAGTCTTCCTACCTCAACCTTCCAGAGCGCTGGGATAACAGGTATGTCCCACCATATGTTTCTCAAATCTAAAAATAGCTATTTTTCATCAGTTCTGGAATCCTAGCATTCATATCTCCTCATCTTTCGTATTTCCATCTCTTCATATTCATTATGATACATATCCTCTTAGCCATGTCAATCTTCTGTTTAACTGTCCAGTAAGTATTTAACCTGAATGAATATATTGCTTATTTCCAAAAATTCTATATATTTTAGGTCTTGCTCTTTATTGATACTCTTCTTTCTTATATTTTTAATTGTGTTTTTCCTCTGTAACCATTTCATTTTGTATTAGTACATGCTTGTATTACATAGTGATTACATTCATCATGGCAAATTAGCACATGTACATAACACATCTTAATTCTTTTTACTTACTTCCCTTTCCCTCTCCCCTCCTCACTCTCTCCCTCCTTCTCTTGTTCTCCCTCATATCTGCTAAAGATCCACCTACCTATTTCTTATTATCTATCTTTAATTTTGCTCTTTATTTATATTTTGGGTTTCTCATACAAGAGAATCCATGCTATATTTAAGTTTGTATGTATGACTGATTTAACATCATGGTCTCAAGGTGCATTTATTTTCCTATAAATGACTCTCATTTATCCTTTTGACAGAACAGTACTCCGCTGTGTGAAAATACTACATTTTCTTTATCCGTTTATCTATTGATGGACATAGAGACCACTTCCAACGTATAAATTCTTCTGCTATAAACATGGTTGTGCATATATTACTGTAATGTGGAGTCTTTTATTCTTCAGGGAAGATATCTAGAAGGTAAATAGCTGGAATGAATGCAATTTCTAATTTTTATTTTTTGAGGAGTTGCTACATGGATTTCTACAGTGGTTGTTCTAGTTTACATTCCCACCAACAGTGTAGAAATGTTCCTTTATTCCCCAAACCCTTTCCAGGATTTGTTATTTGATTTCTTCATGCTGTTCTCATTTCTAGAGTGAGGTAGAATTTCAGTGTTGTTTTAGTTTGTATTTCTTTAATGGCCGGAGTTGTTAAACCTTTTTTTCATGTATTTATTGATCATTTGTGCTTCTGAAAGTATCTACTCATTTTCAGTTGCCTATATTTTGATTTAGTCTTTTATTTGGGGGTAGAAAAGCCTTTAACCATTTAAATATATTTTTATTCTGTATTCCATAGTTCTATTATCAACATTTTTATTTGAATCTTAATTGGTACATTATATATACACATCATGATTATGCTCAACATTGAGAACATGTACCAGTATATGACCTGACTTAATTCTCATTTTCCCCTTTCCCTACCCACCCTACAACCTCTGGCACCTATATGCACAAGCTTTGTTTCCTTTTTTTTAACCATCAATTTTTCTCTTTGCCTTCATTTCTTACTCCTAAACCTCACTTCCCTTTGCATATTTATTATTTCACAATATCTATCATGCATTCTAGAACTAATTTATATAGTTTCTTATACCAGAGAAAAGATATGATATTTATACAACTGTGACCCATTTATTTAACTTCTGAGTATGTCCTTAAGGCATGTCCATCAAGGACATGGCAGGGGTTATCAGTATCCCCACTTTGAAACTATACTACAAAGTCACTGTGATACAAGCCACATGGTGCTGGCAAAGAAATAGACCTGAGAATCAGTGGAACAGATTAGAAGATCCAAAAACAATTCCAGATACACAAAGCCACCTCATCTTTGAGAAAGAGCCAAACATCCTCAATGGAGGAAAGATAGCCTCTTGAACAAATGGTGCTGGAAAAACTGGACTTTAACCTGCCAAAGACTGAAGCTAGATCTGTCTCTTTCACCGTGTACTAAATGAAAACCAAAGTGGATTAGAGACCTAAATATTAAAACAAAAGCTCTAAACCTGCTGCAAAACAGGTTAGGTAGTACTCTTGGAGACACTGACTTAGGGAAAAGCTTTATTAACAAAACTTTATAGCAAGAGAACTAGAAGAAATCAACAAATGGAATCTCATCTTATTACCAACTTTTGTGAGGACTTAATTCCGTTATGAGTAATCTTTGTGTTGACCCATCCTCATGGGAGTTGGTTTCTTGGACAATTGTTCATTTTCTGTCCAGTGTGAATGTAGCCAGGTGGAAGAATATTTTACATATGGGCTTTGTATTTGTACTTCTGAGCCCCTCCCAGGGCACCTTCCATCCAGCATCATTTCCTCATATTGGGATTTCTAAACACAATCCTGACAAATGTACCTATATATCATCTTTGTTGGCTTATACCTGGCTGACAATACTTATATATTGTGAATAAGAGTCCCATGTCAGATAAATCCATGTATTGGTCCTAGTTTTTATTCTTACGTCTTTCTTTACAATGTTTGTATTTTTCATTTGTTTGTTTTGTTTTGTTTGAGACAGGGTCTCACTTTGTAGTTCAGGCTGGCCCTGAGTTCACTATGTACCCCAGGCAAGCCTCGAACTCACAGCAATCCTCTTGCCTCTGCCTCCTGATTACTGGGATTACAGGCATGAGCAACCATGCCTGTCTACACTATTTGTTTTTGAGACAGAGTCTTCCTATGTATTATAGGGTGGCTTTGAACTCAGAATCTTTCTGCTTCCTGAATGCTGGGATTATACAGCCATCATATCTGGCTAAACATTTTTGACATGTTTTATATTGCTTTTAATTTTTATTTTTATTATCCATATTTATAGTACATAATGATTACATTCATCATGGGGAGTTGGCCCATGTACATAACACATCCTTGTTTCCTATTCTATCATCAATAATTCCATTATCTAAAGTGGGGTCTAATTCTGTTATGTGTTGCTTCTGTTGACTTGTTATCTTGAATGTGGCTTCCATTTCCATTTTCCTTTTTAAGGGACTTTATTAGTTGTGTTTGTTTGCTGTTCATTTGTGATCAGATCTCATTATAGTCAAGGCTGGACTTGTGAACTCATTATGTAGTTCAGGTTAACCTCAAATTTGTGGTGATCCTCCTGCCTCGGCCTCCTCCATACTGGAATTACAGGGATGTGCTACCATGGTCACTTTACCTCTCCATTTTCTTTTCTTTTCTTTTTTTGAGACAGGGTCTTGCTTTGTAGTTCAGGCTGGCCCTGACCTCATTATGTAGCCCAGGCAAACCTGGAACTCAGCAATCCTCCTGCCTCTGCTTCCTAAGAGGGGAGATTACAGGTGTGAGCTCCCATACCCAGCACTGTGGTATGTGGTACTGATTGCTGGTGGGCGTGAGTCACCATGCCTGGTATTGTTGTACGTGGTTACTGGGAATCAAACCAGGGACCTTTTGCTTGCAAGGCAGGCACTGGAACCACTGAGCTGGATCTCTGGCCCTCCTTTCTATTTTCTTAATTGTGTCTTTCAAATAGCAGATGCAGTATAATTTATCGGTTTTTTTCTATAATAATTTATGCTTGGGGGGTCCTTTCTCGGTTTTTTTTCTCTAGAAGTTTTGTGGTTTAACATTTACATTTAGTTCCATAAACTATTTCAAGTAACTTTTATATACGGTACAAAGTAAGGATTGAGATTTATGTTCTATAAAGGGATAATCCACTTTGGAAAAGTTGCCTTTCCTTCCCTCATGGATAATGGTTTGTACATTTTTGCAGTATCTACCAATGTTCACCTCATGAAGTTGATTGAAAGTTTCTCTTTTTGGGCTTCTTCCTTTTCTCTTTCTCCCTTTCTTTCTTTCTTTCTTTCTTTCTTTCTTTCTTTCTTTCTTTCTTTCTTTCTTTCTTTCTTTCTTGTCTTTCTTTCTGTCTTTCTCTCTCTCTTTCTCTCCCTTCCTTCCTTCCTTCCTTCCTTTCTTTCTTTCTTTCTTTCTTTCTTTCTTTCTTTCTTTCTTTCTTTCTTTCTTTTTTTTCTTCCTTTCTTTCAACTTGACTGGAGTAATTATTCTTCAGCTTCTGAAGTTAAAAACTTAAGTTATTGACTTTAGGCTTTTCTATTACTGTTTCTGTTAATGATTTTTAATTTAGTTGTGAATAGAAAATGGGCTCTGATTTATATTCTTTTAGCATAGTAAGACTCATTTTAAGATAGAGCATAAAGTCTTTTTTGGTAAACATTTCAGGTGCAGTTTAAAGAATACAAACTATGCTGGGTGTGCCTGTAATCCCAGCACTAAGACGAGTGAGGTAGAAGGTTCACTGTGAGTTCAAGTCCAACCTGAGGTACAGAGTGAGATCCTGTCTCAAAAAAAAAAAGCAAACAAACATAAGCTAGGAATGGTGAAGCACAATTATAATCGCAACACTTCAGAAGGTTAAGGCAGGAGGCTCACATAGTTCTTTCATGTTTAAAGAAATCTCTATAAGCTCTAATTCCTTTGATCCATTAGAGTATTAAAATTGTGTGTCAGGTTGGGGATACCCTGCCAACCCTGCATGCACAAGGGCCTGAGTTTGATCCCCAGTACCGCAAAAAAAAAAAAACATAGTGAGACCCTGACTCAAACAAACAAAAATACTGCATATATGCATTTGAAATTGTAGTAAGATATAAAATTGCGTGTCATTTTAATCTATTTTTTTATATGGAGGTCTTGCTGTGTTGCCCAGGCTGGCTCAAATTCCCAGGTTCAAATGGTCCTCCTGCCTCTGTCTCCTAAGAAGCTGGAACTATGGATGGTGCCACTGTACCTGGCTACATTTCACCATCTTGGTTTCATAAGCTTTTATTTTGAAACACTTTTTAGCTTCACGAAAAGTTTTGAAAATGTTTCAGGGAAGTCTCATGTGCCCAGCATACACCTGAAATGTACTTTTAGTGATTTCCAGCAACACAATGCATTGCTCTTAATTCCAGTTACCATGTGTAGTGAGTGGCTTACAACTCGATTCCCCGTGGCCTCAGCATGTATTTGGAAATAGAAGTTTAACTTTTTCATAGCAAAATGGGACTCAGTCATCTGTGCCACAGACTCCACATGGTACCCTAGAACTAAAAACTTAGAGATATCTCTCCTGCCCAAGCCTGACTCCCTGCTTTCCCACCACTTTCTTTAAATGGGCTCTCAGACATTGCTCAGGCACTTAAAGCAACCACCCTTCAATCTTATGTGATCTCTTAAAACCAGTGTCTTTTTCCATTTTTTTTTTTTTAGAAAAATAGTCAATTGAAGCTTCCCAGACTCCCTGGCCTCTGCATTTGTATGTGTCCTCCAGGCACACCACGTATTAACATGTAGAATACTAAAACCTGTAACACTGCTGCTTGGTGGTAGTGTGTTCTGATGCCTGACAGTGAGGCTGAGCTAAGGCCACTCACATGAGCAGGTCACCTGCTGGTGTGATCTCTCACTCTGGTACTGCTGGTAATGGTAACCACCAGCTGAGTTGGTAATGAAATTCAGAAGTTTCGTTCAAATCTCCATGTCGTACAGTCCATCCCTTGAACTCACTCCTCCTATTTAAGTACGAGTTTATCCTTTGAATGATGTATCCCTGACCCCACACTCTCCTCTGTCTCTACTTCTATGTTTGATGATTTTAACTTCTTTTTTTTTTTTTTGCTTTTTGAGACAGGGTCTCGCTTTGTAGTTCAGGCTGGCCCTGAGCTCACTATGGTGCCCAGGCAAGCCGCCACGAACTCAGCAATCCTCCTGTCTCTGCCTCCCGAGTGCTGGGATTACAGGCGTGAGCCACCACGCCTGGCACTGTGGTATGCGGTGTTGATTGTTGGTGGGCATGTTTCCACGCCCAGCATTATATGTGGTTACCAGGGATCGAACTCAGGACCTTGCGCTTTCGAGGCAGGCGCCGGAACCACTGAGCTAACCCTCCGGCCCCGATTTTAACTTCTATACACACAAGAGGTCATGCAGTATTTGTTTGTGCCTGGCCTGTTCTACCTGGCATAATATCCTCCGGGTTTATCAGTACTGCTCCAGATGGCAGGACTCCTTCGTTTTACCACCGAATAAGATCTCATTGTTTATACGCAGCATTTTCTTCCACCATTCATTTGTTGACAGCTACTTTGGTTCTTCTGTATCGTGGCTTCTGTGAATAATGCTGCAGTGAGAGTGAGGGTGTACATCTCTTTAAGATATTGATTTCATTTCCTTTGAATGTATGCCAAAAAGGGAATCTTAACCTTTTGAGGAACTTCCATACTGTGTTCCATCATGGCTGTGCAGATGTACATTCCCACCAACAGTGTGTAAGGCTTCCTTTTCTCCATGTCTTCCCAGTGCTTGCTTTCCTCTCTTTCAGTCATAGCCCTCTGACAAGTATGAGGTGATATCTCATTGTAGTTTTAATATGCATTATTGAATCTTTTTTAAGTAATTTTTTTCTTGAATCAGGAGTCCATCAAAGAGCCTCGTAGCCTCCCAGTTCACATCTTGCTAGAAGCAGTGATGGGACAGGAGGGGTCTCCTGAGCTCCAGTTTGGTCCTGCGCCCTGTACAGTCTGCAGTTTCTGTGCCCCGCTGGAACCTGGGAAGGCCACACAGGGCGCTGCTGGAAGGCTCCATTGCTCTTCAGTTCGATCTGACTGGCAGACCAGTTCATGTGTGTATTTGCCAGTAAATGAAACCAAAGAGAGCCTTTGGAGCCATGTACATATTTCTATGTGTCAGTGTGAGTATTCAAAAATTCTGCTTTCCAATTAAAAAAAAAGCCAGAGCCTCAGAATACTTGAAGCAATAAAAGATTTCATGCAGAAACTATAACAAGAATAGCAAGCAGTACAGAGCTGAGCTCAATTCCAAACACAGACCTGACAAGTGGGAACCTGAACTTGACACGTGGCGGTGCTGGACAGGAAGCTGCTAAGAGGAAACCAAGGGTTCAGAGGAAATCTGTAAGGCAGACTCCACAGGATGCCTGCTGAAGGCAAGCAGGGTGCTCAGATGGTGATCAGAGATGAGGAAGTTACTCACACTCCAGGACGTTCAGATCTGAGGATGGGAGGAGGGGGGTCCCCTGATGAGACTTAAGATTCTTGCTGCACTGGGTGTTGAAGGCTTGCACACAGGCACTGATATGAGGGCCTCAGAAAGGGAACTTGAACGGGACCAAGAGTAGAACACACGTTCTCCTCAAGAACACAAAGAGCTCTCTGTGGATCAGACCACATATTAGGCCACAAGACAAGTCACGAATTTTAAAACACTGAAATCATCCAAATTATCTTTTTTAACCACAACAGAACAAAACTATAAATCCCAGGTGGAAAATACACAAAACAGTCATCCCACCCCTCATTAGCAGGGATCATTCCCAGACCCAGGAAATGAGTATCTAAACACAGATATGCTAAACAGAAGATAGAAAATAACATCATTTCTTATGAATATCTTGAAACGAAAATCCAAACTTTCTGATGCCACATAGCACATTCCTCACAGGTCTGTTTCCTCGAGTGCTGGTGAGATCCTGGGTCTGCCCTCTCTTCTATTAAACCATCTTCCTGTTTATCTATGATATTCTTATGGGATACTATTTCTACCCCAAACAAATGAAAGAGCACAGGTAAGCAACAATAAATGATGAACCGACCAGCACGGAAAGGAATCAGGCAAGAAGGCTTCCTGAAGTGTTCTGAGTGCCTTCCTGGAGGAGGGGCAGGCCAAGAGAGGGGGACGAGAAGGGGTGGACCTTTCCCGCTGTGTTGACAATGAAAAGGGGGCCTTGGGCAGCCTCGCTGGACATGACCAGGCCTCTTCCTGTGCCTCCGCTGCACAGACAGGATTGTGTGCGCCTTCCCTGGGGATTTCCCAGGCACCAAGCCTGTGATGATAAAGGGTAGCAAACAGGCATCACATGACTACTTCTGATTGCTCAGGATCTGCCCATACACTTTCCTACACAGCCAGACTCCCAGATCTCCTGCCATTACACCTTTTCATAGCGCTGAGTTGGAGATGAAAGGGACTAGAACAAGCTCCAAGGAAATCAGAAGAGATGAAAGGACCACAGCTCCTTCAAGCAACTCCAAAAGACTTGTGAGACTCAAATTCTGCTTGATGGAGTGAATGCAGCAATCATTAAGACAGAGTACAACTCCGGAAAGCACTGACAGAAATCACCAAGTGCTACCCCAAGACCCCCTTGATCTTGGTCAGTGTGCTGGAAGCACTTACAACTAAGGAATAATGTTCTTTCTCCTCAGACACAGAATGCACAAAAGTACAAATGATTACACATTTACCTTCCCTCCTTCAAAACAAAGCATTTGTATTTGTTAAGACTCCTTGACTTGAAAATAATAGCAGCCTAACAAATCAGTTTGAGCAAAAAGTAGAAATTTGCCAGGCATAATGAAGCACACTTATAATCCTAGCTATTTGGAAAGCTGAAGCAGGAGGATCATAGATTCGAGGTTACCCTGGGCAACTTAGTGAGATTCTATCTCAAATGGAAATAGGGTGAGGGATGCAGGGCTAAAGATGTAGTTCAGTGGTACAGCACCTGTCTAGCATATGAAAGGCTGAGTTTAACCCCCAGTACTGTAAAAACAGAAACTAAATAAATAGGAAATTTATGTGGTTCTCTTAGTTGGGAAGAATACAGGAAAACTGAATAAGTGGAAGTTCTACAAGAATTAAGGTTTCGGGCCAGAGATTTAGCTCAGTGGTTCCGGTGCCTGCCTCACAAGCACAAGGTCCTGAGTTCGATCCCCGGAAACCACATACAATGCTGGGCATGGAGACTCACGCCCACCAGCAATCAATACCACATACCACAGTGCCGGGCATGGTGGCTCACGCCTGTAATCCCAGCACTCGGGAGGCAGAGACAGGCGGATTGCTGAGTTCGAGGCTTGCCTGGGCTACATAGTGAGCTCAGAGCCAGCCTGAACTACAAAGCGAGACCCTGTCTCAAAAAAAAGAATTAAGGTTTCTAGGCCTGGAGCTCAGAAAATGAGACATCCAAAATCATCTTGCACCTGTCTTCTTCTCTTGATGTTGGTCTCATTCTCTCTCCACAGGCTGCTTGCTCCACATGGTCAATACACACTCACATACCTTTAGTTCCTTCACTCCAAAGACAAATGTTCCAAAGATATATCTAATGAGCTTTGCTGAGGTCATTTGCCAGTTATGGAAATTTTGAGGCCATTGGCTTGGGACGCTATGAATTGTTAGGCCTGGATTGCTTCCACACCACTACAACCCAGAAGGGTCAGGGCCAGGGGACCAGGTAATGTGGTTCACAGCCTTTTTCAAATCAGAGAGAAGATGTAGTAAGAGAAGATGTTCCCAAAAGAGAGAAGGAAGGTGTGGTTACTAGAAAGGAAGAATGGTTATGGCTCCATTGACACTTCCCAACATAAAGCTTAAAGTCCTCTTGATGGACATACCTTGAGGACACACTAATAAGTGAAATAAATACATCACAGATAGGTAAATACCATATCTTTTCTCTGGTATGAGAACCTGTAGATGTAAATGAGTTCTAGAATATATGATAGATTTTATGAAATAGGAAATATTCAAAGGCAATGTGGTAGGGGAAAGTAATGAGGGAAAGAATAAATATGATTTAAAAAGAAAGAGAAAGAACATGATATAGGGGGTGGGGGGTTGTTGGAAGGGTAGGGATATGGGTAAAAATGAGAATTAACTTGTGTCATATACTGGTACAAATTCCCTAATGTTGAGTGTGATTGTGAGCTGTACATAAAATGTACCAATAAAGAATTCATTTTTTTAAAAAAGCTTAGTGCCGGGCATGGTGGCTCACGCCTGTAATCCCAGCACTGGGAGGCAGAGACAGGGGGATTGCTGAGTTCGAGGCTTGCCTGGGCTACATAGTGAGCTCAGGACCAGCCCGAACTACAAAGTGAGATCTGGTCTAAAAAAAAAAGCTTAAAGTGCTCTTGATACATGTTGTGTTTTAACCTCTCCAAAATTTGCTACCTGCTGGGACCTGCCAGATAAATCAACAGGTGAAAGGTCAAGGGGTGCATATGAAGAAACAGAAGAAAAAACAGTATGGGATCGGGAGGACCACTGAGTCATTACCGAAAGGCCCTGAGTTTATTCTTCAGTGTTCTTTTATAGTATTTCTAGCTAGAGTGCCCGCATGCAAAGCTTACAATCAATATGGTAATTAGTGATAAACATTTAGAATTAGCATGATCTCATTCCACAGGAACTCAAAGTTCAAAGATAACCTTGTCTGTCAGGTAGTACCTAAGAATTTCCAGAATGTGCTCTCTCTGCTGCTTAAACTTCTTCCTGGGAAAGTAGCAGGTTTCTTACGTTATACTAAAGACTAGCCCCTAACTCTCAAGGCACAAGTCTTTGTTTCTCTTTGAATACTTCCCTATTTTCTACTTTCAACGGACTATTTCTCTCTGCTATTTTTATACTATATAATCATCAAAAACAAGTAGTGAAGAACAAGATTTCTTTTGACATCAGAGCACAATCAGCGAGTCTCAGTAGAGATTGTTGATAAATTTTAATCATTAAGTGAAAGGACAACAAATTTTTAACTGAAAGAACAATGGAGAGCTACCACGGGACCGAGGTCATTTACCTCTTGCCACCACTGATCTGGCATTCCAAGGCAGCAGTTCAGACCCTGTATCTTAGGTTGAGCTTGCACTTCTCTCAGAAGCTGGGCAGCACCGTTCACAGTGCAGACCTCCTGACTGCTAGTTAGGGCAGCACCCAGTGCAGTTCTCCAGGCCGCACAGTGAAGATTCGCAGGCTGCTCCCCACAGCTACCCACACTGCTCAATACAATCTCTTGGGTGCTGGCTTTAATTTGGGGCATGGCACTGGTAAAAGTATCTTCCAAAACTAGTGGCCAGTACCTGGGAACCCCAGAATTGAGATAAGCTGCCAAAGCAATTTAGAGAAAGAGTTGGGACAGTACTTTTGGGAAGATGGCAGAGTGGTGAGTAGCAGAGAAAGAGCTTTTTGAGATTTATTGTCCTGATACTGGAATACAGCACGTGGAGAGAAGAGAACTGGGTCCCTGAGACCCAGGCAGATTCTGAGTGAGAATTGAAGTCCACAGGGAAAGTAAAGAGAGGCTTTCACAAAGAGGAGGGGATGACAAGCATCACTCCCTCCCAGAGCCCAGACTCACAGTGTGAGAACAGGAGTCTGAACTTGTAGACATATAGTGACTACCTGAGACCTCAGAGAAATCCACACAGAAATGCACCAGTGGAATGGAGCGGTGGATGCCCCAGAATATAGCAGCTGGTGAGATATCTGGGTTCAGATGTCACCCAGGAGCGGGTGATATGCTGGTAACCATCTTGAAAAGGGGCCAACTGAGCTCAGAACTCAGAACAGCTATGGGCCAGCTCCATCTAGTGTCTCTCAATGTAAGAGGCCTGGAAAGGAATTCATGCTGGCAGGAGGCACATGGACAGGTGAAGGCTCAAGGGATTCAATTCCAGCCTCACCGCCAATAACCAGCCTGAACCTCAGTAGACCTAAAGAAACAGGCTGGCTGGGAATATCCATTGCCCCATTATAAGCTGCAGCTGGCTTGCTGTAATTAATTAATTTAGCTCTGGATTCTATCTAGGCATGCTGCCTACCAGTAACAGAAAAACACCTTGAATTGAATGAAAGTTTTTTTTTTCCTTCTTCCATTTATATATATGTTTCTCCCCCCCCCCCCGCTTTCTGGTTCTTGTTTTGTTTAGTTTTTCCGTGATTATTTGAACATGGTTTCTAGTTTTTGTTATTGTTGTTCTGTTTTATTCTTCTATTTCTTCCTTTTCTCTTTCCAACCTATCTTCACCAGATTCCTAAAGTTTGTCTTCAAGCCTTACTTCTGATCTCTTCCTCTTCTATTTTTCTGTTTTCTAACTCTCAGATCCTTTTAGATCTTCTCCCCTAAGGGTAAAACAGCCATATTAAGGGCTTATTTATTGCATACAATTTTTGGATTCATTCTACATTTTCTTATATAAGCACAAATCTAGTTCATACAATTAAAGTTAAAAATTAATAGTTATCACAGTCTGTCACATTCTAGGCCATAATTGATGTTCTTTTTATTGTTAATTGTACTGCTTTAGCCAACATGACATAATTGTGTTAACCAGTTGTTCCTACTGGTCTATCAAGATTGAAACTGCTTAAACATCTTTTTAAAAAGCAACTATAGGCCAGTGCCAAAGAACTGGCAGCTGGCCAAGTAGGCAGAACCTTCTCATCCCCAATAAGTTGAAGAGGTAAGATCATAAAACAGACTCAAAACTCAAAAGCTAGCTACACCTGGAAGACAATTCTGAGAAGTAATCTTTTCTTAAGGGTTCTGAATACTATCAATAAAGTGACTCACTATAAGTAATTTAGAAACATTCACCCAGGAGTTAAATTTTTAAAAATAGAAAATAAGAAAACATTTAAATAAGATGTAACCACCTAGACTTTCAGGTTACCAAGTGCAAATCCAGGGGAAAATGTGGTATAACATTCTGAATTCCCCTGGCCTGGGTTCCCTGGAATGGTAACAACAGAAATAACAAAGAAGATGAGTAAGATTCTACAAAAAAAAATTTAAAAAGAAGTAATTTCTCAAATAGACATAGTTCTCAGATATAAAGGTCATTAGCAGAATAAAACACATACTTAGTGATGCTAGAGAAGATACAGATAAAAAATAGAGGAGCTCAGGATTGAAATGGAAACCATGAATGCATAACAAGGAAAGAAATGGAAACCATGAAACAGATTCAAACAGACATCCAGAAGATTAAAAAGTCCAGGGGAGGGGGTGGGTTGGCAGAGATGTGGGTAAAAATGAGAATTGACCTGTGTCATATATTGGTACAAATTCCCCAATGTTTTGTGTGATTGTGAGCTGTGTATATAAAATGTACCAATAAAGTTTACTGAATAATGCAAAAAAAAAGATTAAAAACTCCATTGAAAGTATACACAGAAGAATGAAGTGAATATGAATGTGAAGACAGAATATCAGAAGGAGAAGATGGAGTTGTGATTAGTGATCATGAAAGAGAGATTTCTTAAAAATAGCAAGGCCGCCAGGCGTGGTGGCTCACACCTGTAATCCCAGCACTCGGGAGGCAGAGACAGGAGGATTGCTGAGTTCGAGGCTTGCCTGGGCTACATAGTGAGCTCAGAGCTAGCCTGAACTACAAAGCGAGACCCTGTCTCAAAAAAAAAAAAAAGCAAGGGACCATGAGAAATCAATCAGCAGCTGCTAGATGATGCAAAGAATAACATGAGATTAATCAGAATCAATAAAAAAGTAGGAGATACTGCAAATGACATAAAAGACCCATTCACAGAAGTCATGGCAGAAAACTTTCCAAATGGGGAAAAAGAATCTGACATATAGTCATATAGGATTCTAATTAGCCATGATCAAAGAGAAATCTTCAGGATGGGGATTTAGCTCAGTGGTTCTGATGTCTCTCTTGCAAGCACAAGGTCCTGAGTTAGATCTTCAGTAACCACACACCACAATGCTGGCCATGGTGGTTCATGCCTGTAATCCCAGAACTCAGGAGGCAGAGGGAGGGGGATTGTCGTGAG
This sequence comes from Thryonomys swinderianus, assembly GCA_004025085.1. NCBI lineage: Eukaryota > Metazoa > Chordata > Mammalia > Rodentia > Thryonomyidae > Thryonomys > Thryonomys swinderianus. The sequence goes on from PVIC010036850.1 coordinate 13,658, forward strand.
TTGGAGGCTTGTCTGGGCTACATGGTGAACTCAGGGCCAGCCTGAACTACAAAGCAAGACCTTGTCTAAGAAAGAAAAGAAAAGAAAAGAAAAGAAAAGAAAGAAAGAAAGAAAGAAAGAAAGAAAGAAAGAAAGAAAGAAAGAAAGAAAGAAAGAAAGAAAGGAAAGAAAGAAAGAAATTTAATACGACTTCCCCAAGTCATATTAAATAGTCAAGATTTGAGAAATTCAACACAACAATAACATATTTAAAAAGCTGTTAGAGAAAAGAAACAAATTATCTATAAAGAAAAGCCCATTGGAATTATAGCAAATTTCTCTACATAAACTGTTAAGTCAAGGAGAGCTTGGAGTGAAGTATTTCAAGCCCTAAAGCAAAACAACCTCCAGGGCCGATGTACCTCAGTGGCATCACATCCACCTGCCAACAACACGGTCCTGAGTTTGATCCCTGGTACCATAAAACAAACAAACAAAAAAACCAAAATCCTCCCATCCAGATTGATGTACCTTGCAAAACTATCTTTCAAAATTGATGGAGAAATAAAGTAGTTCCATGATATATATTTTAAAAACCTAAAGAAACTAACAACCAACAAACCAGTATTCCAAATTGTTTTGTAGGATAGTCTAGAAAGAGCAAACAATACTTAAAACTCCATGAACCCCCAAAAAATGAATCTACCAGGGATGGCAAAAAAACAGAAAAGGAAAGAAGGAAGTCAACAAAAGAAGATAACATGACTAAGATAAGACAATAACCAGTTATACCCATCAGTTATAACTATCAATGTTAATGGTCAAAAGAAACAGACTGTCATCATTGACCAAGAAGCAAGACCCAACAATGTGCTACACATATATTCAATTCAAAAGAAATTTAGAAACTGAAAGTTGAAGGGTAAAAAACAATAGTGCATGTGACAGGAATCCATACAAAAGCAGAAGTAGGTATTCTATTTGCAGACAAAGTGGATTTCAAACCAAAACTGATTAAGAGAGACAAAGATCACTACATCCTTGTAAAGAGAACAATCTAAGGGAAGAGAAATCAAGCATAAATATACATGCATCAAATAGCAGTGCATACTACTATATAAAGCAGATATTAGTGGACATGAAAAAATCATATAAGCACTAATACAGTGTAATTGGGGAACCTCAATACCCTGCTCCCACAAATATACAGATCAACTAGCAAAAAAATCAACAATGAAATATTAGAACTGAACCAAACTTTCAAAAAAAATGGACTTAGGAGATGTTTCTAGAGTGTTCACATCAGAATACAGATTCTTCTCAGCTCACACAGGATGTTCTCTAAAATCATGACATACTACCTCCTAGAAAATGCTTCAGTAAATGCAAAGGAATTGAAATTATCCATATTATCAATTCATAGTGCAATGAAATTTAAAATCAATGGCAAAATAAACCCACAAGAAATTTATAAACACATGGAAATTGAATAGCACCCACCTGAACAACCAATGGGACAAAGATGAAATTGAAGAAGCAATCATACAATTTCTACAATTAAATGATAATGACAATAAACCCTGCCAGAACACATAGGATACTGTGAAAGCTCAGTGGTTCCAATATCCGCCTAGCAATTGCAAGGTCCCGAGTTTGATCCCCAGTAACAAATACCACAATCCTGGGTGTAGTGGCTCATGTGTGTAATTCCAGCACTTAGGAGGCAGAGGCAGGAGTATTGCTTTGAGTTCAAGGCCACCTTGGGCTACATAGTGAGTTGAGGGCCAACCTGAACAACAAAGTGAGACCCTGTCTCAAAAAACTAAACAAAAAAAAATAGTAATTAAAAACTTACCAATAAAGAAAAGCCCAGATTATGATGGATTCACTGCTAAAATCTAGAAGACCTAATGTGACTACTTCTCTGACTCTTTAATGAAATCAAAAGGGAGTCAGTACTTCTGAATTCATTCCAGTTAGCAGGTTTTACCATGATACAAAAAACGGAGAAAGAGCCAAACAAAAAAGAGAATTACAAGCCAATCTCCTTAATAAGTATATATGAAAAAATCCTCAATAAGATGCTGGCAAACAGAATGCAGCAAATCATCAAAAATGTTATACACTGATTACGCTCCTGGCGATGGTGGTGGAGGACTGAGTCCTGCCCACCAGCCCGCACCACCCAGGAGCCACACAGTGAGAACACAGGCACGGACCCAGGTGCCATCCCCACCATGGAGGATGAAGGCCTGCCAGCTGGCCCCAACCCCACCTCGAAGCTGCATTGTGAGGACCCAGGCCCGAGAGGAGCCAGAGCCATTTCTTGCATCTCTCCACCCTGGGAGACCAGACAAGATAAAAAAAAAAAAAAGGCGGGGGGGAATCTAGCTTCTATTTTGCCATCTACTCCTAGATCCCTCTATTCACCTCTTGTCCCCACACCCTCTCCTATCCTCCTATCAGAAGCAATACCCAGAAGTAAAAGACTCTTAGGCTTCCCCATTTCTTCTCCTGTTATAAAAGGTGTGCAAAGTCTCCAACGATCGTACAGCATACAGTTGGTACTGTTTTATATACACCCTTTTATCCTCTATTACCCGCTGGCATATATGAGGTTCTAGAGTATAGGTGATCTTCATAAATCTGCTAACCCTATTTCACTCTCCTCCTGTCCCCCTACCTCCCTGATTCCCCAGTGACCTCTTATCCCCAAAGGGTTTGGGGGATACATTTACCATCTACATGATGTAGACACATTGCTGATTAATTCTAAATTCTGGCATATGGACATAGAGGTAACTCATGAACTCAAAGTCTTTAGATTAGAAATTAACAAAACTTTTCATTTTATTTACTGTGTTTAATACTGATATTAGCATTAATTGTTTTATAGTAACAAACATGATGTGATTGTTCTGCTCAAATATCTCCCATGATGTGTCAGAGCTAAGAACTCTCAAGGGTCATTACAAATTCAAGGAGGACACCCCAGGAAGGTGCCATGTCCAAAGGGCCCCAGATAATAGAAAGAAAGAGACCTGCAACAAACATCACCCTGTCATCAGGCAAAGAACCAAACAAATAACACTGATAACAACAAAAGAGTAGAAATGAGAAAATATGCAAAAAACCAGACACAAAGATCACCACCACAGAGAAAGTCAGAGAAAAGGGAAATAGGGCAAACTGAAACTCAAACACCATCTCTTTGAGATGGTAACTAAAGCAGATCTAGTAAAATGGAAATCAGAACTCATCTCTGAGATCAAAACAGAGATACTATCAAGAGTGAAAGACATCATTAAAGAAGAGATCAATGAGATGATAGAATTCAAAATAGCAGAAGCAATGGAACCTTATAAACACCTTCAAGCAAAGCTCCAGGGAATGATAAAGGAGAACGAAAGCTTGCACAGTAGGATGAATGAAGCAAACAACTGAATCTCAGACCTAGAGGACATCATAGCATCCAACGAGCAGGAAAGATACAATCTATGGAAAAGAGCAAGGGACCATGAGAAGTCAATTCAACAGCTTCTAGATAATTCAAAGAAAAATAATGTAAGACTGATTGGAGTCACTGAGGAAGCAGGAGACAGTGTAAAAGAAAGAAAAAAGCTATTGACAGGGCCAGAGATTTAGCTCAGTGTTTCCCGCGCCTGCCTCGCAAGCACAAGGTCCTGAGTTCCATCCTGGTAACCACATACAGTGCTGGGCGTGGTGTCTCACGCCCACCAGCAATCAATACCACATACCACAGTTCCGGGCGTTGTGGTTTATGCCTGTAATCCCAGCACTCGAGAGGCAGAGACAAGAGGATTGCTGAGTTCCAGACTTGCCTGGGCTACAAAGTGAGCTCAGGCCCAGCCTGAACTACAAAGCCAGACCCTGTCTCAATCAATCAATCAATCAATCAATCAATCAATCAATCAATAAAAATGTTAAACAACCTGATATCAGTCTGGGAATTTGAAAATGTAATAAAAAACCTACCAACAAAGAAAAGCCTTGGTGCTGATGGCTTCACTGCTGAATTCTACAAAACTTTTAAAGAAGAGTTAATACCAGTACTTCTCAATCTCTTTAATGAAATTGAAAGAGAAGCAATACTCCCCAAATCATTCCTTGAAGCAACCATCACCTTGATTCCAAAGGCAGGGAAAGATCCCACCAAAAAAGAAAACTACAGGCCAATCTCTCTAATGAACATTGATGTAAAAATGCTCAACAAAATACTGGCAAACAGAATACAGAGAGTTATCAAGAAAATCATACACCCTGATCAAGTTGGATTTATCCCAGGGATGCAAGGCTGGTTCAACATACATAAATCAATCAATGTAATACACTATATTAACAGACTCAAGGACAAAAACCTTATGATTATCTCAATAGATGCAGAAAAAGCATTTGACAAAATCCAGCACCCAGGGCCGGAGGGTTAGCTCAGTGGTTCCGGCGCCTGCCTCGCAAGCGCAAGGTCCTCAGTTTGATCCCCGGTAACCACATAGAATGCTGGGCGTGGAGACAGGCCCACCAACAATCAACACCGCATACCACAATGCTGGACGTGGTGGCTCACGCCTGTAATCCCAGCACTCGGGAGGCAGAGACAGGAGAATTGCTGAGTTCACTGTGGCTTGCCTGGGCACCGTAGTGAGCTCAGGGCCAGCCTGAATTACAAAGCAAGACCCTGT
>PVIC010036851.1:0-18408 GCA_004025085.1 Thryonomys swinderianus
CAATGTCAGATGCAAAAGTTATTTTCATGTTGAATTTTCTCATACATAAACATGGAGTATGTTTCTATTCAGAATTAATAAGTAAGGAGCCTCAGGCAGGAGGAAACCAAGTTCTAGTATAGCTTGGGCCACTTAAGCACCTGTCTCAAAGAAAAAAAATCTTTTCTTTCCCTTTTGATTTTACCAAAAGAAAAAAATAGTTTAATCCAAAGACCCTGGATTTCATACACTATACCACAAGGAAATAAAAATTGCTGTCAGGATTTCCTTATGGCAATGTTGTTAATTAGAAACTCACTTTTTAATGTAACTATACAACTGCCTAGATGTGTATTATTAATATTATGACAGTTTTTAAAGACCCAAGTTTTGACTTCCTCAATTGTCTGGATTTTTCTTCCCTTATTTAATTGTTCTCTACACTTATATTTATGATTTTGCACCTTCCACATACCTTGTATCTTGATTTATCTTGTTTTTCTGTCTTCTTAAGGCCCATTTTCCAGATTCCTAATTCTTGTATCACCAGCAATTTATTTTTCCAGGGATCCTTTTTCCCTTTCTTTAATTACATATTTTAATTCTGAGATTTCCTCTTTTCCCAAATACAGCTTTCCCTTCCCATTTCAACTACTTATTTTATGTTCTTAATTATTTTACACATGTCTACAGTCTACATTACAGTCTTTACGTTGCTTTCTAGGGCAAAATACCTAACATAGAACACTTGAAGGAAGAGAAACACTCTTTGTTCACAGTTTCAGGTGTTTGTGTCCATGGTAAGATGGCTCTGATACAGAAATATCATGGCAGAAAACTGCTCTGCTCAGCTGGCAGCATCTTGGAAGCAGAAAGCAAGAGGAAGAACCAGGCAGGAAGAGCCAGGAACCACAGATAGTTTCCAAGACCGCGCTGCGTGACCCACTCAGACTCATTTCCTAGGCATCTCTGAAGGCAATCAAGGAGACAAGAGAGATGAATGAATGATAACACAGTTATGTTAGGCCGTGTCTAAAAATCCTCCAGCCTCACAGACTATTTCTTGGCATGTTCACCACTTTTGATTTCTAGGGTATCTTCAGCAATGTTTGATGTTTCCCTCAGGTTGCTCTGCAGGTTCTTTGCAGACTTTCAGAGGGTCGTTACCAATTTTGATGTTGTTTTCTCTGGCTGGGGTTACAAATACCACGTGAGTAACACATACTTTGTTCTGTATCTGTTGGAGGTGCTGGCTGGAAAGCTGCATTTCTGAAAGGAGATTTCATTGCTTCCTGTTAAGGTAGAGATGTGCCTACTTGCGGATACATTTACAAACTTTTTGCAAAATGGGGTTTATCTAGCAACCTTCTGAGAGACTCAGAGCTAGATTAATCCCATCCTGATGTAAAGGTGTTATTTCTAATTCTCTTAGATTGTCAGCTCCATGTGGTAGATCCTGTCATGTATATGAATTAAAATTTTGGCACTAATCTCTATGGTCTAGCTATAATCTTATTTCCTAGAGTTTCTGGAGCATACATTTGTAAGCCTTATCTCTGGAATCTGGAAATATCCTTTTACTTATTTGGGCTCAGCAATACAATTAATGAAATATTCCTATCACAGTCCCTTTTCCCTATTTAAAATTTACATTCTGCTTTAAAATATATTGATTGAAGTGCCAGGCATGCTGTCTCATGCCTGCCATCCCAGTGTTCAGGAGGCAGAGGCAGGAGGATTGCTGAGTTGGAGGCCTGCCTGGGCTACAAAGTGAGCTCAGGGCCAGGCTAAACTACGAAAGCAAGACCTTGTCTCGAAAAAAAGATAGATAGATAGATAGATAGATAGATAGATAGATAGATAGATAGATAGATAGATAGATAGATAGATAGATGATAGATAGATGATAGATAGATAGATAGATAGATAGATAGATAGATAGATAGATAGATAGATAGATAGATAGATTGGATTTCATTTTGGAAGACAGGCAGGAGTTGGTTTATCTTTTTTTGGTTTTGACAATGTGGGAGAATTGACTCAGGGCCTAGGCACTGAGCTGTACATTTCCAGTTCTTTCTAAATTTTTAAAATTTGAAACAAGGGTCACGCTCATTTACTGCACCTGGGCACTGCACTGCCATCTTTTTGCCTCAGCCTCCCAGATTTCTGGGATTCCAGGTGGTGTGCCACTCTGCCTGGCTACTAGAGCTAAGTTTTATGTGTATGTTTATCCTCTGCCCCTCTTAGTGTGGTGCTTTTAAATTAGCATTTAATAATAATTGACAGCTCGAATTATAAAATGAATACAAGGAGACAGCTTTAAATAGTAAAAGTTAAAAAAGAGACTCCATAAGTATTTAAATACATGAATTTATTTCCCTTGCATCACTAGTAGTTAGAAAAGCAAAGGAGGGCACGTGGGAGAGGTGTTAGTGTCGCTAATAGCCTAGCAACAACTGGAATGTGCTGCTTCTTTTGAAAGAAAAAAAGCACCGCGTTGGTCGCTGTCCATGGAAATTCTGCCAACACGCTGGTGGTTGCTGGTTTGTAATTTTATGGGTTTCCAGGGGGATCAAATGCTGTATTATGATGTTTGACTACTAACTTGGTTCAGCAGTTCAAAAGGAGAGAGAAGGGAAGAAAATGGGTAAGAAGGAAAGAGGGAACATGCAGACCCCGCTATATTTAAAGGACCATGTAACCTGTTAAACGTGAGGCTTCTCTGGATCTCACTCTCCTTTTCTGCAAGAACATAAGTATATAGTCATGGTTCTGTTTTATGAGAACTGGTGATGTTGCTATTGTGCATCAGTTTTGCTTTATTTCCTTTTACTTAATTTTTTTTGCAGTCACAATCTTTACAAAGAAAATAGATGAACTCTCCACTCCGACTGAATCTCTTTCCTTTCAAATACTTCTTTGTTTAAATAAAATTTGTAGGAGTGTTAAATGTTACAAATATAACTATTGGTATTTAAATAACTCAAAGGCTGAGGGTGCAGCTTGTAGCAGAGAATGTACCTAGTATGCATGAGATTCTGGGTTCAATGCATAGCACCATAAAAATTAGTAACATTTCAGTACTTATGGAGAAGTCAACATATACAAAGTACTTCAAGGTATTAAACACACACGCACAAATATATTCTTAGAGAATGAGTTTCAAATGATTAATATGAGAAAAGTCATACCTTGACTGTGCTTTTAATAAAATCTACGTCCCTGTTATTTTCACTAATCTTAGAAAAAAAAGGGGACACATGAAAAACTTGTAAATGTAAGGATGCAACATGCTTTTATAAAACCAAGAATAAAAAAAATTTGATTTCTTTGTTGCAGTTTCAGAAGAGGTTACAAGGAAGATGGGAAAAATAATGAGATTATCATTCTGTTTAACATTGACTCATGAATGTTGTACCGACTTCCTTTCTGTCCTGTTTCATGTTCACAATAATAGTTGAGTTGTGTAGCTTATAATTCACTGGCTACCATAGGCCCCAACAGGATGTTACAGTGTTGTTCACTGACATACCATAATTATATAAAAGAATAATTTTCTCTGTTACCATTTAAGAGACACATATATAAAATAAATATGTTTTATGCATTAACAGTCAACATTCCATTATTCTTTCATCAAACTAACATTCGCTGAAAATGTATTTTATATTTTAGGTACTAAAGTACAACATGAAGAAAGGAATTAAAATCTTTGTTTTTTTAAATTGATTTATTGGTACCTGTAATATACAGATCATGATCACAGTTGACATTGAGAATTTGTACCAGTACATGACATGACTTAATTTTCACTTTTCCCATTCCTTTACCCACCCAACAACCCTGCATATACATAAGCTTTGTTTCCCTTTTATTTTTACCATCAAATGTTTTCTTTTCCTTATTTAATTACCTCTACCCCCTTTTTCCCTTTGAGTATTTTCTATTTCACATCTATCCTACGTTTTAGAACTCATTTATATTTTCAGTTTCTCATACCAGAAAAAAGATATGGTATTTACATCTCTGCAACCTATTATTTATTCTACTTATGAGTATGACCTCTACTTATGAGTATGTCCATTTGAGTATAAATGTCTCAAATATACCATTCTTTATAGCCAAATAATATTACATTTTATTAAAAAACACTCATCTTCTTTTTCCTGTCACCAGTTGATGGGCATTTGGGTTGTTTCCTAGTAAAATCTTTGTTTTTAAGGAGCATACATTCTGTCATGGAGATGCAGTAAATAAAAAAAAAAACATCATATTACATAAGTGCTTTTGATAAACTACAGAAAATAGAGTGGCTGCCTTTCATTTAAAAAAAAATTGCCAGAGATAAAAAGTGGTTAGAGATAGCTTTTCTAAGAAAATACACAATCATGTAATGAGCAAAAATGAAATTTGAAGAGTGAGAAATAGTATTACCAGTAAATAAACAAGACCAGGCACTCCATGAATATTTCTAGGTTCTGAGAAAATAGAATCAATGGTGGTCCATCTACCCTCTTTCTAAATGTTAAAATTCCAAATCAAGCTCAGGAACTATTGATCAGCATTTTCTATTCTCCTGCTCTTTTTAAAAAAAAAATAAATTCTTTAGAGGCATGAGGACAATCAACATCATTTGTAGGCCTAGCTCTGTTCATTACCTCTTATGGTTTACATCTCAAGTGTCCCTGAAAACTCTCATGTTCAGAGATGGGCACTGCCTGGAGAGAGCAGGTCACTGGGGACATGACCTTGCCTCCAGTACTTCCCTTCTCTCTCTGCTTCCTGCTGCCATGGCTTGAGCAACTTTCCACTGCTATGCCCTTTTAGCATGCTCTTTCGAATTTGGAGCCAGCCAACCATAGACTGATTCCAGGAAACCATGAATCAAATTAAATTCCTCCTCTAAGTAGTAGAGAAGCCATGGAAAACCTGACATACTGAAATACTTCTCGTCCTTGGGTCCATTCTCTCTCTAGGTTTTGGGGTACTGGAGTCTCTTCTAGAAGTGGTTTCTATATTCTTTTCGTGCTGAGCAAAGATTTGATCAAGACATATAGTAGCAAATAACCCTTACATTGATTAAAGGTAAGAAAACAATAAGGCTCTGCCGAGTTAGTGCTGAGTACGAGTAGGAAAATAAGTACACTCCATCTGACGAGGGCAGGCAACAGGGAGAGAAGACCTAGCAGAGCATAGCAGGGAAGGTCCTTTCTGTACCATCTCTTCCTCAGGCTGCCCTCAGGTCCTGACCTTTCCTGTTGAAAAACACTGCACGAGTTCTCGCTAGAACTCTCAGAGCTTGAGAACTGTAGTGCACATGCGGTCCTGCGACTACCTCATCAACAGGTGAAGCCTATTTCCCAGGCCAGTTTTGCCACACCTTATTCTAATGTCCAATCCTAGTACATGAGGAGCTTCCTAGTGCTCAGGTGTACACCCTACCTGACTCCATAATCTAAACTCTCAATGCTCAGCTCTCGGGCTTAGCAGGTGGATCCGCTGGAGAATAATCACCATCACCTGGAGAACAGCAAGACATCTCTGGAAACATGTCAGGAGCACTTTAGAAGAGAATGGTGGGGAACTGACTGTAATATAGTCTAGAGGGAAGGGATTTGTAATGTGGGCGCTAGTGGGACATGCTCCTTTAATCCTGTGGCATTCTATCCCTGTGGAGTGGAGTGAAACTGAAAAAAGGAAAAAGTAAGACTCTGCAGTGTTAGGGTCAGGGCCGAAGCCCCTGCTGTCAGGGGTCTAATATGATAATGAACCAGATCAATCAGTGTTTGTGGAATAAGTAATGTGTACAGTTGGTCTGGCCTTTATCTTCTGAAGCTTCCACCAGATCGAATTCTGTGTCATTATTTTCAACTAGTCTAATCGTCCTGAAAGATTTTCCTTTCTCTTTCTTTTGGGACAAAGGAAAAACCAATTGATCTGGATGGAGAGAAGGAAGAGTAAGATAGGAAACGATTTTGAAAGATTAGCAGAAGCCAGACATACAGGTTCTGTAGTTTGCCTCAAGGAGTTCACTTTCCCAAGTGTAACAGAAGGTTATTAATATGATCATAAAATTTGCTGTTTCATAAGTGTTGTAGATTGACATTTTTATCTGAAAAATGACATTCCAATATGCCAATCTGGCTTGTAGAGTCCTAGAACTAGTGTTCAGACAAGAAACTGGAACCAAAATAGCATAGAAAAGAAGTAAAAATAGGTAGAAAAGAAAATAAAACATAAAAATACGTACAAGGACAATCAGTTTTAAAAATGAAAATTGAAGTTTCAGGACCCAAGCCCAGTAAACTCTTTAAAAAAAAACTTCTCTGGCAATACAATAAACCCAGACCATTCCCAGCACTGGGGTTGGATATTCCTTTTGAGATACAAAGTATCATCCTCCACTTGTGAATAGACTACCTGAAAATAGCCTTTCCATTTTGAATGGAGTACTGTTTTTCTGTGAGTGAGCCATCCTTCCCCACAGCTTATATAAAGAACAAGACGATAAACTGATAAAAGTTGTCAGATATCTACTTCCCCTCCAAAGCCACATCACTATTCCCATTGTAGGGTGTCTTACTCTGCGAAGTCCTACACTCTACTCCTTTGCAGACTTCTTAGATTTCTCCCCAATAAGCACTTCTTTTGCCTTTTTCCTGACAGTGGGAGTCCAACGAACCCCTTCTCTGAGTTGCAGACGTTCGGTTCTTCATTTCAGCTTTAGGAATCTCCTCAGACTCTGTGACAACATCCTCGGCACGTTCTGGGTCTCCCACTAGAGGTGTTTTCTAAGTTCTTTCACTGCTGGGTGAGAACTGGTCAAGACAAGTGCAAAAAGTAGTGAGGGAGAGAGGAAGAGAGAGACAGAGCAAGACAGACAGAGACAGAGAGAGGGGAAGAGATGGAGAGACAGAGGGTGGGGGAGAGAGGAAGCACTTCTCTAAAGGGCCTTATCTTTCCCTGGCTGCTTTGACCAAAAGGCTTCCAGGTTCTAGGATTCTGGGTTCTCCTTCTGGAGGTATTATTTGGATTCTTTCTGTCTGGAGCACAGAATTGATCAAACTAAATGCAAAAGGTAGCAAAATTTTAATTTCATGGAAGGTAGGACAAGAAACATGCTCTACAGAGTGAATGGGGTCAATTGAAAATTTGGAAAGAAATACACTCCACAGAGGAAGTGAGGGCCATTGAGAAAGGGCGGGCATGGTGGCTAAAAGTTCAATGGGAGCAAATTCTTTTATCTCTCACTCTTTAGGTTGATGTCAGGTCTAGGCCATTCTGTAAAGAAGCTGCCGTAATTCTCGTGAGAATCAAAGATAGCATTTTCTGATTGGTCCCAGGTTCAGGGGTTTCAGGGCTGATTTTCTGTGCATTTCCTGCCTCTCTGTAAATGATAGGCCATACTCACTTGCTGGGCCAGTTTGCCTCACTCTAATCTCCTCCCCTAACATTTTTTTTCCCCTTGCTTACTTATGTTATCCTACAAGGATACCTGTGTGGAGCAAGTTTTCCAGTGGGATTCTGTAAGCAAAGAAGCACAGTCTGGGAAAACATTTTCTGACTACAGAATAAAAGTGTTAGAGATATGACTATATCTGGATATCTCCTGGCTGTGTCACTTTGAACGAATTAATTTTTCTCCTCTTTCTATCACCTAATAAAAAAAGTGGTCATAATAGCACCTAGCACATAGGTATACAGTGACAAGTTAGGCGAGGTATTACATAAACTGCATGCGATGGAATGACTGACTGTCATATAATGTAGTCAAGTAACATTTGTTTACTAAAATTATTGCTGTTACTAATATCATTGCTACAAGTAATGCCACTATTGCTATTATTTGGATCTACATTAAGCAGTTCAGACTGAGTTTTTCTGGATTGGAAGAACTAGTGCTCTGGCAACTTCATACTAGTTATTTAAGTGAAAAACAAATCAAGATGAGAAAAGAAAATGCTGGCACCATTAAACTACTGCCCTTGTAATGTCCTAGAAGGGAAAGCCTGTGCAGTGGACACCACATTGTCCTATAAAACCATATCTGTTTCTGTGAAGCGTCACTCATGATGAAGCTGGCTTGGACTCAGCAGCTGGTGGAAACTCTGTCATGTTCAAACAGATGAAATTTGACAGGTTTGAAAATATAAAACAATGAACTACAACAACTAATTACAGTTTGGCTTTGGCTTCAGGGTCAGACGCTCAAAATCTTCATTCTCTCTGTCTCTGTCTCAGTCACTCACATACACACAGAGCTGGAAGACATAGCTGATGCCCTTCCGTACTTACAGATGACCCATTCATATCTGATAGGTACATATAGGTAGCTGCACCCCACCAGAAATTCCAACATGCTGTAAAGACCTTGCTCCACTAGACTTTGCATTATGTTCAGTAGGTTAGAATATGCTAATAAGTGGGTGGATAGGTATATGGGTAAAAATGAGAATTAACTTGTGTCATATACTGGTAAAAATTCCCCAATGTTATATGTGATTTTAAGATGTAAATAAATTATACCAATAAAGAATTCAATTTTAAAAAATGCTAATAAGGCTTCTTTCCCTTTTTCTTTTCAAATAAAGTATTTTGCCCTTGGCCATTTTACCCAAACTCTGCACTGCTTCTAGAATTTGTCATCATTGTATATGGTGAAACATTTGAGCTTAAGGAAACCAGATTTCAGCTTTCTACTAGATCAAGTATCAATCTCTGCAACTCTATCCTAGGTAACTGATAAGTAATATGAATATCTACCATGATGGTCATGATTACTTACAACTAGAACTGCGAGACTCCAGGAAACCCACAATGTAAGAGGTAGTATATCCATTTAGCTTATGAATAGGCAGCCAGCAAAGGAGAGACCAAGATGCAATTGGGATGGCCAGTTAAACTGATAGGAAGTAAAACAAACAAACAAAAAATTGTGTAGTTAGTAAAACTGGCACTTTGATTTGTAAGGAGTTCCTAAGATGAAATGGAATGCAATACCTCCCCACACTCAGGGCCGAACTTGGAGGAATTCAATCAGGAACTATACCTGGTCGCATTAGTTTTCTCTCCTTGCTGAGACAAAATGCACAACAGTCAAAGTTAAAGGGAAAAGGTTTATTTAGCTCCCAGTTTGTAGAAATTTCAGTCCATAATCGACTGGCAGAGTGGAATAGGGGCAACAGTTCATGACAGACCTACAACAGCAGCGACAAGAGACCTGGGAGAGTTCCAGAATTAGGGTGGTGCCAGACCAACCCGCGCACTGGTTTAACTACTACATCCCACTAATCCCAGCACAACACACTCTAAATTCAGCCACTGGATGAGCCTTTGAGCAGAGGTTAGAAGCAAACTATAACACTAGTTTCCTTTTAAACTTGCATGGGAAGTACTGGACAGCCTGGAAGTACTCAGACAGCCTGAGTTCCAAGTGATTATCTTAAATCCCCAGATCCACCCGTCCACTTCTCTACAAGAAATTCTGCACTAATGGGCCACATGATACTTCACTTCTGAGACCCTTCCTAGTTACCAGAAGCCTTTTTTTTTTCTTCTTAAATTCCCCATGACCATTTTTGCTTTAACCTCCTTTCCATCTGCCTTTCATTCTTTGACTTCTTGAGGCAACAGGCTCGAGGATAGCTACTTTAATAATAATCCATATTTACTACTCAAGGGGAAAGTCTTGGATTAAAGTCTTAAATGAAAAATGAACAAGTTCTTAGCTTAGTTAAGTTCCTCAAAAACAAAAAAAAGGCCTGGGACAAAAATTTGGTGTGAGCAATTTATTTCTGGAAGTAATCTCAGATTTGATGAGTGGACTTAGGGAAAAGGCACAAAAAGCTCCATGGCTTATCCTCACAGCCCCAAGTAATTCTCTAGGTACTAGTTTAGAACAGAAATAGAACAGAAAGAGCAATGGATTTATTCACCATTTAAAAAAAAATAATTGTGTCTTGCCAGGCATGGTGGCTCATGTCTGTTATCCCAGCACTCGAGAGGCAGAGACAGGAGGATTGCTGAGTTCGAGGTTATCTGGGCTACATAGTGAGCTCAGGGCCAGCCTGAACTACAAAGTGAGACCCTGTCTCAAAAAGAAAAAAAAATTGTATCTTTATTGGTACATTATATATACACATCACGATCACACTCAACATTGAGATTCATTGGTTTTGAACTCCATTATCCCAGTGTGGACCCACAGAGCACTGATTTCTCAGCACTTCCAGGATACTTAAGTGTGAGTTTGGGGAAGGTTTCTATATCTTCCCACTGTGGGCATATGAGCAGGGTTCAGGGCAGAAAGTGAAAGTCACCTGCCACTGAAGTGAAATGCTGTCCAGTTTTACTGCCCATAGGCTGAGATGACAATAAAGGATGAAAAAAGAGGATGTGAGGTCTGGCCCAAATTCAGTCTTCCTCAAATATTTTTGTAACAGTGGTTAGACATAAAAATAGTCATCCTTCAATGCAATTCAAAAAATATAAATTCTTTATAAAGTCAGAAAATCATTTTCGTAGGGGGTAGGAAATGGAGGCAGCTCCATTATGTTCCTTCTGTTAAGGGTTTTTGGCATTGACCGTCTTTATAATTTGGGACACACAGGAATCCTGTCTGTGTAGAGGGCTGCCCTATGCATGCAGCATGATCACCAGCTATGTTTGGCTGCTGTCTACTAGTTGCCAAGAATGATTTTTCCCCCTTTCCTTGACTCCACAAAGTGATGACCAAAAATATCTCTAGAAAATGTCAAATATTCCCAGAGGATGATCAAGTGCCCCTGGTTGAAAACAACTGTCCTAATAGGGTTGAGTTCTTTTCTGCTTCCCTTTCCTCTCTAGCTCCAACTCATAAACTCTGACCCCTGCAACTCTTTTACTACCTCATGGACATAACTCTTCATCTCTCTGACTTATATCTCCATCTTTGTGACCTCAGGATTTTTCTCTTCTAGTTGTTAGAGGTGCAACTTAATATGGACAAAATGAGTGGCTGTAATTAAAAACTGTTAAATAGTTTCTGGAGGAGGAAATGTCAGAACAGTGAGTGTTACCAGGACAACTCTTCCAGTATAAAGTGCCTGGGAAACATCAAGCAGAAGCCCCTCCCCCCCAAATGGCACCAAGGGTACATGACAACATCAAAGAATGGACAGAGGAGAAGAAAATAAGATCCATTATTACAGAAGAATTAGATAAATCACACAGAACAAAGACACTCAAGGAACAAATTGACAGTACACTGTCCCGATGGGAATCCAGGATATGAAAAAACAAGTGAGCTTCTCAAAGAGATACAGAGTCCCAGACCTGAAGCAGGAAAGTCCTGTGCAACTGGACGCAGCAGCAAAAATGCCAGACAGTAGCCCCTGAAGGCCCACTCTGGAGGAAAACAAAATGAGGCTGCTTTGCTGCCCTGAGAGAAAGAAGGGAAGAGACTAACAGCCACAGCGGACTGCTGGCCACCTGTTGACAGATAGAGGGCATTCACGTTGTGAAGCAGAGAATAGGTCCAGTCCACCTCTGTTCCCAGGTCCACATTCGGCCTTGACTAAAAAAGAGCTGGAGACCCCCATTTTACCCTGCAACAAGACACAGGGGCACAAGGGGCCTGGGCTGGTGGCAGGAAAGAAAACCCGTTCCCATTGCAACAATGGACACGTGCCGAAAGACAACACAGCGGCAAGAGAGCTGTGCGGGCAGGATCCCAGAGGGGCGCTTGGGCGAGGAAGACAGAGAAGACTGGTAATTGAGGAAAGGCCCAAGATCTCAACCCCAGTAGTCACAAAGTGGAAGACCAGTGGGAGAGCTCAGATGAACACTGTGGGGAGAACCTCGTGGAGGGCAACAGCTGGTGAATTGGTGGATCAGCACTTCCTGGAACCTGGACTTGGTGCAGGGGAAGGGTACAGTAAAAGTGTGCAGAGTTCAAACGTGCAAGAGATCTGAGAACTGAATTCCAGCCTTGTAACCAGAGACCTGCTTGAACCTTTGACAGGCTCCCGGGGTTCTCCGACTTGGATTTGCAGGCCGTTGCCTGCGTTGCCTACCAGGGACACAGCAACTCACTTTGAAAGGGATCCTCCTCCCTTTTTCTATTCCTTCTCATTTTTACTCTTTTTCCTTCGAACCTCTTCTTCATATTATTCATTTTATCTTTTATTGTCCCTGCTATTATCCTACTTTTTCTCTTTTCCCTTTTTTCTCTCAATTCTTCTTTCTTTTATAGGAGTGTGAATACAGTTTCTAGTTGTCCTGCTTCTATTAGTTTGTGCAGTTTTGTATTTCTTCCTTCTGTCTCTCTTTACCACCAATCCACCAGTTTTCCAAGGCTTGTACCACCTTCCTATGTCCTCTGGGCTTATGTCTAACTTCTCCCTCTCCTTTTTTCCCTCTACTTACACCAGCTCCTTCTAAGTCTTCTTCCAAGATGGAGATGCCGTTATACTGAAGTTCTAGTATACTACAAATGTATCTCTGGTTGTTGTAGTAGTATTTTTGTCTACTAACAAAATTTACTACTGTTTACAACTGTTTGGTAGTAAGTTTTAACTTTGATTTTTAACATTTTTTAGTTCTTTTTTTTTTTTTTTGAGACAGGGTCTCACTTTGTAGTTCAGTTGGCCCTGAGTCACTATGTAGCCAGGCTAGCCTCCAAGTCAGCAATCCTCCTGCCTCTGCCTCCCAAATGTTAGGATTATAGGTGTGAGCCACCACACCTGGCTCTGGTTGGTTTTTAATTTTGATATGTTGTCAAATGTCTAGTTCATGTGTTAGAATAGTGGTTGCCACAATTTGTCTTTCTCTGGACTGTTTGTTGATGCAGTTACTGATAGTTTGGCCAAAGTAATATGGTTGTTCTGTTCAAGTGTCTCTGCTGATATTTCAGATCTGCAATTACTCAAGGAACATTACAGACTCAAGCTCCTAAACCCAACTATACTTGGATGATGACCCAGGAAATAGCCTTTCCTTAAGGATTTTAAAGATTAGCAGGAAAGATACTTGTAGTAAGCTTTTTACAGATAGCAACCTAGGAATTAAACTTAAAAACATCAACAATGAAAAAAATAGAAATGTAAGGGCATTTAAACATGACTTAAACCCAGAATACCAGATCATCAAAGGGAAATTTAGGAAACAATAAGATGGAACAACTTGAAACTCAACTACCTGGACTCATTGAACTGGCAACAGAAGAGGTTCAGGAAAAAATGAGATCATAAATAACCTCTCAGATAGCAACAGAGACCATAGTGATAGGCACAGATTAAAAAAAAAAAAAGAGGAACTCCAGAACATAATGGAATCCATGCACAGGAAACAAATGGAGTCTAATAAACAGACTCAAGTGGAAATCCAGGAGATTAAAAACTCCATTGAAAGTTTTCACAGTAGAACTAATGAGTGTGAGTACAGAGTTGCAGACATAGAAGATAAGATTGCTATTATTGGCCAGGAATGGAAAGATTTCTTAAAAATAGTAAGGTACCATGAAAAATCAATCCAACAATTTCTAGATGAAGCAAAGAAGAATCTTATAAAATTCATGGAAGTCATTAAGAAAAGAGAAATAATATAAAATACATTAAAAAGTTTCTCCCACAGTAACATCCAAAAATTAAATACCAAGGAATCCATCTAATGAACAAAGCAAAAGATCTCTACTTGAAAACTATAACTCTCTGAAAAAAGAGATTGAATACAATATCAGAAAGTGGAAAGGCATTCCTTGTTCCTGGGTAAGAAGAAGCAATATAGTGAAAATGTCCATATGTCTGAAACTGCAATCCCAACAATATATTTCACAGAACTAGAGGAAATATTCCAAAAATTCATCTGGAACAAGAAGAGATCCAGAAGAACAAAAATAACTCCTAGCAATGAAGACATGGCAGAGGCCACTACAATCCCCAGTTTGAAACTACACTATGAAGTCACTGTGATTAAGAATAAAAAGAGCATGGTACTGGCAAAGAAACAGACCCAAGGATCAATGGAACAGATTTTAAGATGCAGAAACAATTCCAGATACACTAAGCCACCTCATCTTTGACAAAGGAGCCAGACACCCTCAGTGGAGGAAAGATAGAATCTTTAATAAATGGTGCTGGAAAAATTGGGTTTCAGCCTGCCAAAGTTTAAAACTAGACCTGCATCTTTCATCATCCACTAAACTGAAATTAAAGTGGATTAAAAATCTAAATATTAAAACAGAAGCACTAAACCTGCTGGAAGAAAAGTTAGGTAGAACTCTTGAAGACACTGGTATAGAGAAAAACTTTATGAACAAAACCTTAATAGCATAGGAATTAACAGAAAAAAATAACAACTGGGATCTCACCTTATTAAAAAGCTTTTACACAGCAAGAGAAACCACCAACAGAGCAAAAAGACAATCTACAACATGGGGAAAATACTTTACCAGCTCTCCCTCAGACAAAACCCAAAAGACTACTGTGTAGAATATATGAGGGATTTTTAGAAACTAGACCCTTTAAATTTAAAAGCTCAATTTGAAAATGGGCACCTGAAATGAACATATATTTTTCAGACAAAGAAGTAAAAAGGAGCAAATAAGCATAGGAAGAAATATTCAATGTCACTAGTCATTCTATAGATGTAGATGAAAACAGCACTGAGATTCCATACCACTTCAGAAAGAATGACGGCTTTCAATAATCAACTAATACCAACTGCTGGCAGAGATGTGGGGAGAAAGAAACTCTTCCTCACTGTTGGTGGGCGTGCAGACCGGTGCAAGTACTGTGGAGATCAGTGTGGAGTTCCTCAAAATGCTAGGATCAGAGGCCCCATTTAGCCTTCTGTTTTCCTGCTGGTTATACTCACAGAAGAATTAAAAGTATCATACTACAGAAACGGATGCACACTCATGTCAATAGCAGCACAGTTTATAACAGCTAAATCTTGGAAAAAGCCCAAATGCCCATCAACTGGATATTGGATAAAGAAGTTGTGATTCTTTTAGTAAAACTGAGTATTACCCACCTGTGACAAATGAAAATTTAGAGACATTTATAGCTAAATGGATGCTTATTGAGGTCACACTCATAAGTGAAATAAGACACAGATGTGTAAATGCCATAGCATTTCTCTAGTGCGTGAAACTGAAGTATAAATGAGTTCCAGGACGTATGATAGCATTGTGAAACAGGAAGAAAAAAGGGAAATGGGAACTAGCTGTGGGCAGGGGAAACCAAAGAAAAAAATTGAAGGCAAAAAGGAAAAAACATGCAAACAAAGTTTATATATATATATGGTAAGTGGAGGAGCTGAAGGGAGGGTAAGAGAATTGGAAAAATACATAGATATTGTAAAATAGACAATATTTGAAAAGAAATGGGGGCAGGGGTAAGTAATGAGGAGAAAGAAAAATGTGATGGTGAAAAAAGGGAAACAAAGCTCACGTACATAGGGGGTGGGGAGTTGTAGCGTGGGCAGGGGAATGGAAGAAATGATAATTGTCATGTCATATGCCAGTACAAATTCTCAATGTTGAGTGTGACTGTGAAGTTTATATAAAATGTACCAAAAAGATTCTAAAAAATAATAAAAATAAATGAATAAAAAGATAAATAACACAAGTACACATTCTCAATGATGAATGATGATCATGATATATATACTTCAAATATAACAAGTAAACCCAATTAAAAAACTGTTAAATAAAAGAAGTTTCTAAATAAAAGTACAGAGAATGCCCAAATAATTTCATTTAATAAGGTTTATTGAAACATATTTTAGATAGGGACCAGGATTTAGCTCAGTGGTTCTGGCCTCTACATTGCAAGTGCAAGAACCTGAGTTTGATTCCTGCTGTATATACATTTGTTTCCTTTAGTAAATCTATACCAGGCTAGCAAATTAATAGAGATATAGCTGTTCAGAAATATTAATTTTCTTTTCAAATATTACATGCAGTAAAAGAAATGTATTAGTTTTGGATGAGTTAAGACTTACAGAAGAATTGCAGAAGTTGTACAAAGGGCTCCTGTATATCTTGCATACAGTTGGTCTTCCCATCTTCCATCAGTAGGTTACATTTACATAACTGGTGGGTCCATATTTATAGTTTATTGTGAACTAACGTCTGTCTTATTTTCTGATATATTTAGTTTTCCCCTGAAGTCCTTTTCAGTTCCAGGATGCCATCCAAGATAGATTTCATTTAGTTGTCATGCTTCTTTTGGGAAGTGTTAGCTAAGACAGTAGCGTCTCTTTATTTCATTTTTTAAATTTGGAATGGTGAGAACCAGCCCCATAGTCTTGTGCATGCTAGGCAAGCATCCTATCACTGAGCCTCACCCTCACCCCTATATCAGCTATTTTATTTCTGGTGCTTAAACCAATAGGCACTGGTTTTAACCTTAAGATATCCTAGATTATAAGAAGGGGAAAGAATAACTATGATTTGGAAAGAAAAAGAAAGCACATGTATATAGGGAGTGGGGAGTTGTGGATGGGTAGGGATATGGGTAAAAATGAGAATAAACTTTTGTCATATACTCGTACAAATTCCCCAATGTTGAGTGGGATTGTGAGCTATATAAAATGTATCAATAAATAATTCAATTTTTTAAAAAGATATCCTAGATCATAGGGCTAATGATTTTCATAAGCCAATGATTTATTCTCTGTATATGTAATGAGAATCTTAGATAATTGGGATTCTGTCAGATGAAACTACGAAGTTTATAATTTTTTGTGTGGTGCTAAGGATTGCCCCCAGGACCTTGAGCATACTAGACAAGCATTGTAGAACTTCGCTCCATCCTCAGCCCTAAAACATAACCTTGTAACTATGCAAATGTTCCTTGATACACAAAGCTTTTCTGTAGCTTTTGGTTCTAACCCCAGCCTCTGTTTTTTGTCTCTTTTCTTTTTGTTCTTGTTTTCTGTCTTAAGATCTAGGTATCTACTCTTGGTGCTGGGCTGGTGTTGTCGAATCAGTTTGAATTGTCTTTCTCCTACATCTCTACCTTCTGAGATCCTAACCATCATTAAAGTTTTGAGCCTTCCCAACAGTCCACTTCTGCCTGCGCTGTGCTATGCCGTCTTAGTAGATACCTTTCATAGTTAATATTCCCTATGCAACTCCTCTTTATGCATTGTCTCATTTAATCTAAACAGCAACCTAGCAGGGGTGGTAAACTGATGGGACACGTGCCACAGTGGGCCGTCTATTACGGTTGAAAACTCTAAAGAGTTTGCCATCCCTGACCTAGGGGATAGGAATGATTTACCAAACTCTGTAGATGACAACATCAAAGCACAGAATGTGGAATATATTATTTTCCCTTAGCTAGTAAAATGAGCGAGCAACAGTTAGAATGTAAACCTTCCAGATTTTTAATACAATGTGATGCTTATGTCTCATTTTTCTTGCTCTCTACTCTCTCTGATACCATTTTGAGGAAGCCCACCATCCTCCATGGTGTAATAGCCTATCCTTTGAAATAGGAATTTTACTTCCTTCGTATGTATAGTAACAAAACACATCATTCCCTGCTTTATGTATTGAATGCATTCACCAAGGGATTATTGACATGATTTTCTTAAATAAAAGAAAAACAAAAGTTATCCTTTCCTTGAGTCCAGAAGGGCTGAAGGTGAGTTGGAAGAAGGAGGAGATGAGCTAAAAATACCTTCTCGTTAAAGTGATGTTGAGAAATGCCCATGAAATTGGGGAGAAGAATTCTGCAGGTTCTCCAGCTCCGTGCAGCTCTAAGGTTGAGGTCTAATTGTAGGAAACAGGGTTCTATCCAGGGCACTTTCTTTGCCCACACTGGAAAATGACAAGGTGCGGTAGAATGTGCTCTGTTCCAGGATGCAGAGGCTGAGCCTGCAGCCAGCCAGGCACTAACTCCATGACCTGCGTCAGGTCCTTTCATCTATCTAAACTCTAGTCTCCTCATTTGTAAAATGCTGGGAAGACTCTGGGGCAAGCTCTAAGAAATCCTCCAGTTCTAACCTTCTATGATTTTAGGTGCAGTTATGTGAGTCCTGGAAGCAATATTCATCCGCACATACTTTCTGGAAAAAAAAAAAAAGGAAAGGAAAAAGGAAAAGAAAAACACTTCCATAAAAGTATTTATAGTACTGCCAATGACTATGAATCATGGCAGAATTAATTCTCTTTATAAAGTTGCCTCGTTCCCTAACAGTGCAGTGAATTCCCAGCCCCTGCTCAACAGCAGCGTCATTGACAGAGATGACATTTTCCTTGTCTCTTCCCACCAAATAAGCTGAAAGTATCCAGACTGATCTCTGAGTCTTTTCTAGCCCTGAATTCCTACAGTGGCTTGATTCTAATTCTCTGTGACCGATTGACAGACATAGTCGCTGAAGGACATTGGATGTATGTGATCTATCTTGACTTTCACTGAGCTTGGTAGTAATTTC
>PVIC010036852.1:0-10272 GCA_004025085.1 Thryonomys swinderianus
TTTATCCCTAAGGGGTTTGGGAAGGTTAAAAGAACTCTGGAACTTGTTTGGTATCTATGGCCCTGGGTACAGTCTGGGACATGGCAAGTGTGAGAGTGAAGAGCTCAGAGATTTGTGCTGATGAGATTTCCCCTATCAACTTCAGATAACTATACTTCTGTGTTTGTATATTTATGCCTGTATTTGAATTCTTACCCTCTTGCTGTAGATAGAAATCCATTCCCTTTTGGAGTCTTTACAAAGGACTTGATAATCAGAATTTGAGTCAATGTGGGGAGGTAACACTGCGAAGGCCTATGTATATACTTTCACTTGGTGACAAATATGGAAATAGGTAAGTGTCAAGATTCAAAGAGCATCTGAAGATCATTTGTACATTAGAGATTCTGAAACAATGTGCAGCAACAAAGCTGGCAGGGAGTGGGAGTCCTTGTTCTTTGGAACAGAAATGCTTTCATTTCTACCAACAACAATTTGTGCTGCCTTCAGTTTTCTTCAAGTTAATCAAAGCCTCTACAATACCAAAAAATAGCCCACTAAGTCTCATTCCTACAGATTCAGGTCTCCCCGACACCATCTTGTTTCAGGAAGAGTTTTGTTCATTACTGTGCATTAAAGAACTGCTGTGGACTTGGAAGAGGACCATGGAAGATTCAGGGGATATGAGCAATTCCAAATCACACTGTCCATGGAAAGCTGAGTAGGGATGAAGGATGATGCATTCATACATTCATCCCCGCCTCGATACTGACGCATTCTGATTCACACTTTTATTCACATACTTCTTTCTTTTGTTACTGGATTCGAGGTTAAAAAACAGGCAAAGTCAAATCTCAAGGAAAGCATTGTAGAAAACTCACCTTTAATAGAATCATCATCACTTGAAATCACAGTTGAGCAAAAGCAGAAGCTAATTAACTTCTAGAACTCAAGCAGCCTCTACAAGGGAGGCCAGCCTCTAAATGTTTTCAGTTGAGTACAAGTATCATTAACTAAAGAAGTATCTGAGGCCTGTGAATTCCTTCTGTGGTTTTCAGAATAGGAATTTTGTCTATAGATGTTGTAGATGTTCACTTACGCAGTAGTTGAATTTTTGGGATGAGGGCTTTTAATTTAATGTGCTTGTGAATCACTGGCTAGGTATCTTGCTAAAGCTCAGTTTTATTCCCTTGGAGTGCTGCTACGATTCCGTACTTCTTCAGATCTTCCTGGCTGCTTATCCTGGGCCATGCTGAGCTCAGGGAAGTGGACACTTCTGTCCCACTAGTGTCTTAGTCCATTTACCATTGCTGATAACACAAGAGCAAACTCTGAACATCACAGCTGAAATACACTTCTACCCACTTTGCGTGGCAAAATAGAGACTAAAACTCCAGTATGAGTTCCAGAGGTGTCAAACTAACCAAGCCATAGCAACGAGGCAGAGTAAGGTGGGCGGCAGATGGATTGGTTGGTATTCTGTTCTCTTTTTCTTTTTCCTAGTGTCTGCAGTACCGGGGGGAGCTTAATTTATACCTGGACTCAGAGCTGACATGAATGTGAATTTTTTTCCACTTCCTCAGAAAAGGTGTCATCAGAAGGACAGAGGTTCTGAGTTTCTTTCCTGTCCATGCACAAGGAGAAGCCTAGAGGGAAGCAGAACAGATACTTTAGGCTCTTATTCTGTGTCTCTGCATGGGACTGTCTGCTGAGAAAGGAAGATTAGGGTAGACTCAGAGTCTCTTTGGATCCCAAATGTGCAAGAGACAATTGGAAATCATGTCTCCTCCTATCACGAAGGAGGAAAACGAGAGTTTGTATGAGAAGTGACAACAGATGTAATCACGAGATGAATCAGGTTTTGGAAGTATTCGATCAGCTGTCAGAAAATGTTTCCATCAGTAATGAGACATTCTCTTGAAACAAATTCAAACATACACATATCAGCAGAAGAGTAGACGGGACAAGAAGGGAACATGAAAAGTTCAGTTCTGAAAAGTATTGCCACCCAAATGAAACAAAAACAAAGGAAAACCAAACCAAACCAAAAACTTGAAGGTAGACTTAAAACAAGAGGGGACATGGCAAGGATAGAATAGTAAACTCAAGGGCAGAGTAACAGAATTCACCCGACCTGAATGACAGGTAAGAAAACAAACTGGTAGGAAAAAAAAAAAAGACAAAAATTATTCAGGGACACGTGACACCATGATGAAAGTGCTGACAAGAGCACTGTCAGCTGAGCTCTGAGAGGAGATAAGGGAGAAAGTCAGATCGTAGAAGTATTTGCAGAACTAATAGCTATCAATTCCCCAAATTTGGTAAATGGGATAAATCCAAAGAAGTTCCCACCAAGACGCTTCCTGAATAAATAGACTGATTCATGTGTTAACGTCACCCCACATGGTGGTGCAGTTTGAGACGCAGCCTTCTGGACACCGTGACACAGTCACTGTGCATGGGCAGCCTTCCCAGGACACTCGGTCATTCCTGCTTGTCAGATTAGGGCCTGGCTGCAAATGAGTAGAGAGATCTTTGCCTCTGAAAATCATGTGGGAAGGTGGAGGTTGGTGTGAGATCTGCTGTGGTAAGGATGGGGTGCTGGTTCTGTCTTGCTGCTGTGACAAGGTTGACCTTGCTGAGAAAGTCCCTCCACCCACACATATATAAAATGGGAATGTAAAGTCGTGCAGTCTGAATGTAGGGTATCATTAATACATCTTTTTTTTTTTTTTTTTGAGACAAGGTCTCACTTCGTAGTTTGGGCTGGCTCTGAGCTCACCATGTAGGCCAGGCAAGCCTGGAACTCAGCAATCCTCCTGCCTCTGCTGGGATTAAAGGCATGAGCCACCATGCCTGGCATTGTGGTATGTGGTACTGATTGTTGAGTCACCAGCAATTGTCATATGTGGTTACTGGGGATCAAATCAAGGACCTTGTGCTTGCCAGACAGGCACTGGAACCACTGAGCTAAATCTCCAGCCCCATACATCCTTTTAATTGCCTTTCAAATGATGTTGTATTTCTGCACCTTGATATGTATGTAGAGAGAGGTGAGATTGCTTGGGCATGCTCTGGGTCTCTTGGTATGCCTTTGAGGGTGTTTCTGGGGAAATTACTATTTGTTGAAGAAAAATTTCTATTTTATAGAAAGGGCAATCAAAATATGTGGTGAATAAAGTTTACAAACTTGTTACAACTAAAAACACATTGCCAATGACTATGTCATGAAAAGGGATGCCTCACCTGACAGCTCTAGGTTTTTCATGATCAAAACAGATTACCTGGCTTCTTACTGGATTATTTTGTATCTTCTCTCTTGCCCTGCACCCTCCGCTGATGTCTTTCCCTTTTCTTCAGACTTTTATCCTCAAGGCTAAATTAGTCCACATCTTCCATTCTTACATACTGGCTGCAACTGATTTTCTTTTTCTCTTACTGAAATGTAATTCCACAATGTGGTCCTGGTTGCTACTGCTGCTTCTCCTCCTCCCCCTCCCCCTCCCCTTTCTTCTTTTTTACCATCATTCGCAATGGCTTGGAAGCACTTTACTAAATATTAACATGATATTGAACTTCTCTAGGCTCTCTGTCTCAATCCAAGCTGCTGCTCACATACTGGACTGATGCAATTCATTCTAGACGTAGGCCACCAGGTGAACGCTGGCAATCATAAATGCAATCATGTTTACAACCTTCCCACGGCTTCCCCTTTTGCTGCATATAAACAGTTTGAACTCCTAAAATGACCCCCAGGACTAGACATCACTTGACCTATCCTGCTTCTACCTCTGTTATTTGCCCTTTCCCTGCGTCCACCTCATTCTAGACCTGGCCCTCACCACAGCTGAAGACTCCAATCTCATTTCTGTTTTAGGAACCATGCCTGTATTTGATCTGTAAAGAAAGTCCTCCCCAGCATTGTTTATAGAATGGAAGGTCATTCAACTCATTTATACTATATCCCTCCATTGTGTTTACCCCAAACCATGTCAACAGTCTTAAGTTTGGCCTTTCTCCGGAGACCAAGTGAATCAATGGTATTGAGAGTCAGGAGCGAGGATCTTTTGTTCTCTTGCAATCCAGTTGTTCCCTCATTCCTGAGTGCTTTACAATTCTTGAAACTTATAACAGTTGTTAAGATCGTGCACTGTGTAGTGAAACCTTGCATTATTCTGTTGCTAATGCTGCCTGTACTGAGCTCTTCTCTATGAGTTCTAGAGCGAGAACAGATGGCAACATGAAAAGACTGCGGATTTGGGGAGTATTAGTCAAAGTGGGCCGACTGCTGTGCAGACCTTCGGAACTTCAAAGCTTACTGGAACAAAGATGTGGGTCTCACTGCCCCATCGTCCGCTGTGCGCTGGCCCGGGTTCTCTGCTCTGCGTGGTCTTCCAGGGATCCAGGCTGGTTCTGACTCAGTCTTCTTCATACAGGGCACGGTTGCAAGCCAAAGGGGACCCAGAGAGTCCTGAACTGGACTTCTGTTCACTCCAGAAGTCCTCTGAGTCAGGCCCAGGGCCCAGGCAGACCCTATCTCCTTATTTTTTCTCAACAGTGGCAGGAGCAGCGCTCCCAGACCCTGGGGCTCTTGTTCTCTCTCTGGGAGTGTTGGACAACCTGGGGCCAAGTTGGGAGCCAAAGTATGTGCTCTGTGATCACACAGCCAACACATTCTGGGCGGAAGCCAAGGTCTCCCAGGGGACAAATGTCCTGAAAAAGGAGAGCCCAGATGATGCCAGGAGAAGCCTGAGCTGGGGCAGCTGGAGCTGTGGGTGAGCTCAGGGGCTGAGAGCCCTGCTCACGGTGAAGCGGGCTGTGGGGCGACACGGGAAGCTGCTCAGCTTTGTGCAGAGCAATGGGTGCAGACTGCGGTAGTCAGACAGTGGAGGCCTGCTGTGCAGGTTAAATCATGCTCTACTGTGGCTGCACCATGCTGGGAAAGGGGCCTAGTCTTATGCTACCTCAGCTTCTTCTCCCAGAAAATAGAGATGATACCTCAGAGGATGGTTATTTAAAACTCTAGGGACAGACCACATCTTCAGTGGGCACCACACAGTTGGCACCAGCTGTTCTTGGTCACTGGGCAAATGTCACACTGAGGAACCTGTGACCTCATTCTCGGCACCCTGTATGGGCTCCCTGTGCGAACCTGTAGTAGAAGGAAGTGCTTGTGGGTCGCATCTACCCCTGTGCTGACCAATACCATGGTCCCCACCCACTTGCAGCCACTTGTGTTCAAACTTTAGTTCATTTAAATGAACCGCAGCCCATCTGTGCTCAACAGGCATATGTAGCTAGCAGGAGCTCTGAGGAGCCTCACAGATGAAGAGCATTCACACGCTCACAGAGAGCTCTGCCGGAGAGAGGTGCCAGTGCAGACAGAGCTAAGGTTGGGTGGGAGGCGTTGCCTCACCAGCTGGCAGCCTAGCTCAGGGGAGAGTGCTTCTGAAGCTTACCGGGCCTCCCCCAGCAGGGCTGGGTGTTCAGCCTTCATCTCACTCGCCTCCGGCTGGGCCTTAGCTTGTGATGGGGTTTATAACATCCAAAGACCAAAAGATAAAATAACCGCCAGAAGGCAAACCAGCACCCCTCCCAACATCACGTGTGACCAATGGACAAACTCACAAGAGGTGTGGCCACACTGCCACAGAGATATTTTCCCCCCTCACGAGTTATTACATTTTCTGTGCTGTGATTCTAAATTCAGGTGTCTGAAAACAGGGCTTCTGATGGGAGAGATGCAAGAGCGAAGCCTGCAAGAAGAGATCTCAAGAATGACAGCAGTGATGGACCCGGTGAGACATTTCAGACATTTTTCCGAAATGACAGACTGATCCTGATGCACCCTGAACTGGCAGTCACTCCACTGTGTAGGTATAAGCATTATTTCCGTGTTACAGAGGAGGAAATTGAAACACAGACAGAATAAGTAACTTATTTATGTTAGTGAGAAGATAATAAATTCCAAAAAGGCATTTAGATTCTAGGGCTAGGATGATTGTCCTCTCTACCCTCTTTATTGAATTTTATTCTTCTGCTTCTTAGAAGCTCCCGTAGATATTGGCTTCGCAGAAATGTGTGTGTGCCTCTCTCTGAAAGGTGCGCAGTATTTATAGTAGTATATCTCCCATGTATTAAAGTCTATAACAGGAGTCTCATGTAGGTGAACAAACCAACTTGCTTACTTCTTTACTTTTTTAGCCTATATGTTTTTGGGGAAAAAATGCAGTAAGAATTTAAAAAGGGCACTTTAATTTTAACTTCCAGATTTTCTCCAAAAGCAGAATGCTGTAACAATCAAATGGCTGCTGTCTTAGACGGGAACCACTGGATGGAATTGGGCAGGGCTTCTCCATTCAGCCTGGGTCCCTCTTCCTCCCTACCCTTCACTCACACATTTTTCTGCTGGAGTTTTTCTAGCTTTATGACATTGCAATTACATAGCATACAAATAATCACATGTATTTAAAGTACATAGTGTTCTGTGCTTGAGACATGTATGACTGAAACTATTAAATGGTCCATCAATGTAATAAACACATTCATCTCCCTAGAAGTTCCCTTGTATCACTCGATCCCATCCCCCGGCAACTGCTAGTCTGCTTCCTGTCACTGCAGGTTAGTTTGCCTTTTCTATAACTTCATATAAATAAAATCACACCATATGTACTCCTTTTTATCTGACTTCTTCCACTCAGCAGATTGATTTGGAGATTTAACTGCTTTGTTCTGAGCCTCAATAGTTCATTGCTTTCTAGAGCTGGTCAGTGTTCGTGGGTGTGAAGTTTCATAGTGTCAGCTTGATTGGCTTGGAGGCCATCTGGTCTGTAGCACTGATGGAATACACTTCTGGGTGTGTCTGGGTAGGTTGTGAAGGTATGACCTTGGATTCTACATCTGGTCCCTGGACGCTTCCTTTCTGGCACTGTTCTCCTGCTCTGCTTCCAGACTGCTACGGACTAACAAGCTTTGTCCTACCATGCCTTTCCACCATGACTTTTCTGCCTTGGAAGCAGCTGGCCATGGACTTAATTGCCTGAAACTGTGAGCCAAATTAAATATCTCCTCCTTTAAGTTGTGGGTATTGGGTATTGCACCTTATGCATCCTTATGGTGGACATTAGGTGGCTCCTAGTGTTCACTTGTAAATAAAGTTACTGAACATTCATGCCCAGCTCTCTGGACATGCTTTTGGTACTTTGGAGTAAATATTCAGGAGAGATCTGATTGGGTTTTACTGTAGTTACATTTTTAACTTTAAAATTGTTTTCCAAAATTAGTGAATCGTGTGTCCATCACAGGCTCTGTTGACATCTGTGTTTTTCTCCTTGGTTTGTCTGACAGTTGCTGTGAGAGGCTGTGATCCTAGATCTAAAGATGAAGGATTGAGCACCAAAGGGATGACGGGTTCTCGTTTTCCTTGTGGGCCAGGTGGAGAAGGCAGGTCCCCAACCGAATTCTATTGATCGAGGGTGAAACCACTCTAATGTAGGATCTGGTGGGAGACTTTGGGTCACAGGGACGTGTCCTTGAAGGCAACCATGGAGCCCCTTCATCTTCCTCTCTTTCACTTCCTGTCATGTGATGAGTGGTTCTGGCTCTGTCACACCCCCCGGTGTTATACGCTGCCACATACCCAGAGCAATAGGACCTACTGAGGAACCAGGACAAACCTTTTCTTTTTGTAAGTTGATTTATGCTAGCTCTTTGTTGTAGTAGCAGCAAGCTGATCAAAAAACATTGTCACATCACACTTAACAGAAAGTATTGTATTCGAAGAATTGATGATAGATGATAAAATCTAGGTAAAGTACAAGTTCACGTGCAGGGAGCTCCAACTGCGTAATGATGGAATGACTGGAGAGGTGGCAAACTTGTATTTCCTGTGTTCTTATGAGAGAACCAGGACTACAGGTAAAATGGCCCTTGTGAAGAGGCACCAGGGCCACCTGGGGCCAAGGACCCAACACTATGCACAGCTGGGTTAAAATCCACCAAAGAAACATTGAGAAGCCACCAAAAACATTGAGCTAGAAACACTGGATTTCTGGAGCCAACTGCAGGCAAACATGAAAGTGTGAGGCTCCAGGGACAGCTGGCTTGGAGCTTCTTACCCTCTTGCTGAATGGTAGGGGTCCCCCAGGTGAGAAGTAGTAGCAGAGATTGTCCATGTCTGCTGAGAGGACCATTGTTGAATGGTCACTAAAGTCTGGCAAGCCCTTGTCTCCAGTGGTATCTCGGTGGCTCATGGAGGAGAAGGCAACGTTTCTTAGAAACTGGGTGGTAAGTTCAGCTT
Source organism: Thryonomys swinderianus (assembly GCA_004025085.1). Lineage (NCBI taxonomy): Eukaryota > Metazoa > Chordata > Mammalia > Rodentia > Thryonomyidae > Thryonomys > Thryonomys swinderianus. The sequence goes on from PVIC010036852.1 coordinate 8,279, forward strand.
GCATGGATTTATTTTAAATGTGCTGACACGTCCATCCTTCTGCAAGGAATATTAGTGGAACCTACACACTTAACAAAAACACACCGGTTGTGCTTACTACTCTAGCCCTTTGCCAGCACTGGGGCACAAAGATGTCCAAGGTCTGTCTCTATTGGATACTCATCCTCAAGTCATTACCAGTACTCTATTCTATGCCCAATGTTGAGAGCCTGGTAGGCTTTCCAGTTATATCTGGCTGGATTCTGGCCATTTACAAGGATTACCTAGAGCCAGGTAAGAGGGGCTCAAGTAGAAAGTATGGAATGGTCCAGGCAGGCATGGCCCTGAGTCAAAGGCACAGAGTCAAAACAGTATGTGTGTATCACTGGAAGTTTGAGGTGCTAAAGCATCTGTGTGCATGCATGCGTGTGTGTGTGTGTGTGTGTGTGTGTTCTCAGTTTATTCCAGTTCCCAATGAAACTCCAGCCCTCAGGAGGCACAGTGACAGCTGAATCTGATCCCTGACATAGGCTCAGGGGAAAATGTCTATGCAAAGACAAAACAATAAGTCCCCGGGGTCAAGTGAGGCCTTTTGCTTCACAGCATCTGGAAGCCTACAGCTGTTGCCACATCTGGATAGCAGATTTATCAGAAACAACCAGTCCTTGTAAAGTTTATTACAAAAACAGAGAGAAAGCAAAATGTAACTCATGTTCCTGTGTCTCCTACCTTGTCCCACACACATTTGTGTTTTGTCATATTTGCTTTCAGATGTTCTTGCAAGGAGTGAAATGTAGCACATGGACCTTGTGAGCTCTTGGTACCTGGCCTCCTTCCGCCTCTGCGGGACAGACTGCGCTGCACTTGCTGTTTTACCTCAGTGTGCTAGACTCATGAGAAGCGTGCCACACACATGGTGTGCATCTGTATGTCTCCTTCTTATGCTTGCTTTTTCTGCCGAGCACAAAGTTTCAGTGACTTCTCTGTGTTGGACGTGATCATTCATTTTGCTGTGCATGATTTCAGCACACAAGAATGAACACTGTATCCATCTGTGCATCTATCTATTCATGAATATTCAAAGTGTTTCCAAAATTCCTATTATTATTGACAATGCATGGAAGAATTGTTGCTTAAGTGGGAAGATGGACAAATTTCTGCTGGAGGCACTGGTTCCTTGTTGGATATCTTGAGTGAACCCCTGCTGGGCTGTTACCAGAGTAACTGAACATTTTCCCCAGGTTGTGGCCAGGTGAGGCAATTTTGTTCATCATTTTTTTTCTGTATTTTATTAAACGCTGATATTTCATCTCAGAAAAATTCCTTTTTTATGTATTTTGCCCACTTTCCTATTCAGTATTTATTTATTTATTTATTTATTTATTTTGAGACAGGGTCTCTCTTTATAGTTCAGGCTGGCCCTGGGCTCACTATGTAGCCCAGGCAAGCCTCAAACTCAGCAATCCTCCTGCCTCTGCCCTTCAAGTGCTGGGACTACAGGGGAGAGTCACCACTCCTGGCACTGTGGTATGTGGTACTGATGGCTGGTGGGTGTGAGTCACCATACCCAGTATTGTAGGTGGTTACCGGGGATTGAACCAAGGTCCTTGCACTTGCTAGGGAGGCGCTGGAACCACTGAGCTAAATCTCTGGCCCCCTATTCAATGTTCATTTTAAAAATATGGGCTTATGGGAAATTATTTATTACTTGTATCTATGTCTTATTTGCCCATTATAAGTGAAGGAAATCTCTCTAGCTGTTACCTACCTTTATAAAACATGTCATTTTAATTTATTGTCTTTGAAAATTGTGATAAAATAATGTGATCCTTCTGGGTGTGGTGGCACATGCCTGTAATCCCAGCATTTGGGAGGTTGAGGGAGGAGAATCGCTGAAGGTTCAAGGCCAGCTTGGGCTACACAGTGAGTTCAAGGACAGCCTGAACTACAAAAGATCCTGTCTCAAAAAAACAAACAAACAAACAAAAAGCATTTTGATCCAAATATCAAAATGA
>PVIC010036853.1:0-18362 GCA_004025085.1 Thryonomys swinderianus
TCAGCAATCCTCCTGTCTCTACCTCCTGAGTGCTGGGATTACAGGCGTGGGCCACCACGTCCGGCATTGTGATATGCGGTGTTGATTGTTGGTGGGCGTGTCTCCACGCCCAGCATTATATGTGGTTACCAGGGATCGAACTCAGGACCTTGTGCTTGCGAGGCAGGCGCTGGAACCACTGAGCTAACCCTCCGGCCCCTGTGTTAGCCAATTTTATAGTACTGGGTTTCTCAAAGATGAAATGAAGCTGGAAATAGTTTTGATGAAGGCACGAATCTCGAGGTTTGCTGGGTAACCTCTCTTTCAGATGGAACTGAGCACTAGATCACTTATTTAAGGGCCTGCATTTCAAACAACCTTGAAAAAATTATTTACCCATTACCATGTGGTGCTCATGCAAATAAGAGGGCTTGGGCAAAGAGGGAACACTTAGCCTTGATTAGATGGGACATATTAGCTTCCTGAAATTTTCTCACCTGTTTAAGCAGCTCTCAATCACAAATCCTGACAGTATAGACAGTCATTGTAGGAAGGATTAACAGGGCTCGGCTAAACCCAAGGGGTGTCACACTTATCCTCAGTCTTCAGGGCACTGTATGGTCCTCTGTTGCTCTCCAAGATCCCAGCTGCTAGGGCCCTCCCTGTTCAGTGGACAATGCTATAAGGCAAAATACTCAGAGTCTGGCATTTTAACATCTGATTTAACACCAGGGCTGGTTAGTTCACAGAAGACAGAGGAAAACAAGACAAGAATTTGATTCAGCCAGGGGAAATAGGGTGACATTAAAGTCTGACTTGCCTGAGTTCGACTATTTTTGTTGTGTGCCGGAGAGCACACCTGACCCTAGCACTTATGTGCAGTCTGTGTTGACAAGGTTTATTTGAAATCAGTAGAGAGGAAGGATAGTTCGTTACTAGACATTTTCTAGGCATAATAGCCTTGAGGAAGAAATAGCCAAACCTCTCTCTTACTGGGCTTTCTATGATCTACTTAGAAAAGTCAGATAGGCTGTTGTAGGGTTTCCATGTAGTATTCATAGAGACCGGTTTCCTCCTGGTACCTAGTGTAATCACCAGCCTTTATGTAGCCCGCTGGGTTTCTTTACCCTTTCTAAGGGACTGCACACCAGGGTGTTGGAGGATAGTGGGCCTCTGGGAGGAAATCATTTACCATTTATCTGCGGGATCTGAATGCTGCTCTTTAGGTTGAGAGATCATCTCATGCAGGAGCGTTCCTGTTCCTTTTTAGATTTAACTGCTAGCAACACTGGTGGGATGGATTCAACAATGCCTGTCCTAGTGCTGCTCCAAGGTCAGCAGCCCAGTCCCTGGGAACTTGTTAGAAATGCATGTTCCTGGGCCCCACTGCAGATCCGCTGGATGAGGAACTCAGAGGCTGGAGCTCGGTGTCATCCTGTCGCATGCCAAAATTTGCGAGCCGTGGGCCTAGATGCACTTTCTCTCCTGCGGAGAGTCTGCAGCAGCAGACAGCAGCAGCTTGCGACATCTGGGACGAACTGTTTCTTGGCAGCCATCCTTTCCACTCTGTTTGCATTTTAAATAATGCTCATTTCTTCCCTGGCATCACTGCTTAATGATAAAGTGGCACTGTGGCTGTTTAAAAGGTAAGCAAAACTGTTTCTCCGTAAGTAGAGATGTAAAGACATATATATAAAAGGGGACAAGCTGTTTTGTATCCATCTTTTAGCTACTGTCATGGCGTGGCTGGGACATTCACTCTGATGAGCTCGCTGCTCTGCTCCAGGTCTGAGCGTCTCACGGCTGCGACACTGAACTTGGGTTGGAAGCCCGGCTTCTGCATTGCAGGATGTTTTGTGATTACAGGGTGAGGGGGGTCTCATTCTGTGTCCTCTGGACCCGCACTGACTTAATGTACACATGGAGGAGGATGGGCTATTAGAGTCATGGGCTCACCAAGCCCCCCAGAAAGGTGTTTCCTAGAGGGGGAGCCTGCTGCTCACAAGTTTTGAACCATAGCATGCACTGGTGAATCTGGCCTTGGCTGCGGGCTAAGCCACCCTGGCATTTGGGATCCATTTGAGGGTACACATGTTTTTTTTCCTCAAGGGAGTCTTAATAGGCAAGAAATATAATTAATGATAAAGTAAAACTTCCCTGAGCTGGGAAATGAAGAGATGGACATTTAGAGCAAACATACTTAATAGTTCTGTGATTGTGAGCAAGTTACTGAAACTCTTATGCCTTAGTTTCCCAGTCCAAAAGGTAATTATAGGGATCTATGTCTTAGGGTTATGGAAACCTGGAATGTACTCAGTACAGTATCTGCAATCATGTATGTGTCAGTAATCAAGAGCCATTTAAAATGGATGTCATTATACACATGCATGCACAATAGTGCTCATAATCGTACATGTTCTTACATGTACACACATATGCACATGCACATAACACCCATACAGCTTATGCATGAACTGTGATGATTAGGTTGAAGTATACCTCAGACCACTTCTTCCTCCCCCTCCCTGCATAGGCCCTTCCCTATCGAAGCCCTGTTTAACTTCAGGCAATCATTCCCATTGAGGCAGTAATGTTCTTGGACTTAGTCACTCTCTGTCTTTCTGAGCTTTATGGCAGTTTGAGGAGGATGAGAGGGCTGGGAGATTGAGAACACCAGTCTGAGAATCCAGGAGCAGGAGGTAAGCATCTGAGAGTAGGAGTTAGATACAGACTCCAATCGGTGCATGCTGCCCTCGCATTGTGCCAGGACTGTCCCACAGAGAGGTGTTGCCCTGGTGGTACATGTCAACTCTTAGTAAAGTCCTTTCCTTGTCTTGGAATCATGCCTATGCACACATCTTTGGACACGGGCTTTGGGCAGCATGCCTGGCTAGCCACACAGTGCGGTCTGGCTCTTGCCTACCTCATAGCCTTGTCAAGTTCCACCCTTGACTTCACTTTCTGTATTCTCACATCATGGGCCTTATTTCAAGATGTTGCATTATCTTTAACCTTAGGTCCCTGCATGTGCTCCTCTTTCTTTTCAAAATACTTTTCCCATACCCTTTGCCTACCTACAATTTGCCCTTCAGGCATTAGCTCAGAAAACAATCCCTTGAGGAGACTTTGGTAACCTTTTGGAGACTAGGGTTCATTTCTCTATTCTGTGCTCTATAGTACTTTGTCCTGACTTCTTTGACCCTTGTATTACCAGAGCTTCACAGTGCTTGGTACCTGGGACAGGCTGCTATTTGCTCTTGAATAAGCAAATGAGTGGCATGTGAATAGTGACGACTGGGCAGAGGAGGAGAAAACTGACACTGGATTCTTTTACCCATCTCTGCTTCGACCTGGTCAAAATTCATCCTTGAGCTCCTATGATAGGAAGGAAGCTGCTACAGTTGGGGAAAAAAATGTGTGTCACAGTTCATGCAAATTTTTAAACTTTTTTCCAAATTCTTACCCGATTAGTCTGGGGACTCAATTGTTAGCTCAAAACTCTGTGAAATGTGTCTTCTCCATGGGTTCAGTTGCAAAATGGGTACTCTATAAATCTTAGGAAAAACACACACTTTTATATCTTAGTAGGTGGGCACACCAAGAATTTCTGGGGATTTAAAGCATTTCTTTCACAACAGTGTACAAGAAGTGGTTGTTTTACTTTGAGTTGATGTTCCTGGTAATAACACTCACATACCTAGGATAGATGCAATTGTTTAGCTGTCAACCCCAAACTTAGTTACACCATTGATCTGACATCGGAAAGTACTTATTCTATTGATCTAGTGTTAGATGGATGGTATAATAGTAATAACAGGCTTTGAGTGACAGTGAGTTGACAGATTATCAAGTCACATTTTCCCTCAGCCAAGCTGCTGATGGGTTTGGAACATCTCTTGCCTACACAGATTCCCTTGACCTTTACCTTCTTGTTACATGTACTAAATCCAGTTCACTTTCAATGGCACTGGAAATGCTACCAAATCAATGTATGTGAAACACATAGGCAGAGAATCTAGAATTATTTAAACTTAGTTGGCAGCATGAAGAAAACAAGGTAAGCCAGAAATATTTGTTGACTGGGTGTGAATTTGTATTTATTTGTTGATTGGGTAAGTGAATTTGTATTTATGGCTCGTGTAGTAAGGAAGATGGTCAGATGACACTGATTGTGCTATCTCAGACATCGAGATGTAGATTGTCATAGCAGCAGGGGCAAGCCTGTGTCAGCCATGGCAAATATTTCTGGTTAGCTGGAGCGCTGAGCAGAAAAAGGAAGGCAAGCCCTTTGTGGCTTGAACTCGAGGGTGCCAGTGGAGGACCCATGCCCAAAATCTTAATCCTTGCGGATTAGTTCTGTGGTTTTAGGACTTACTCCATGGTGTTTTCCTGGACAAACACTATCAACATCCCCAGGGTGCATGTGAGAAATTTAAAATTTTTGCCTCTACCCTAGTATTACTGAATGAGAATCTGCATTTCAGCAAGAGTCTCATTAAGGTTTGAGAAATATTTAGGAGTTTTAACCCTTTTCAGGTGCACCCCCCTTTCAGCACTGGGACTCTGCATGGATCTACACACCTGGCCATTTTTTGATTTTAAAATTTGCGACAAATTCGATAAATTGGTTAAGTTTCAGAGGTTGGGCTCAAATTTGCCATCCTCCTGGCTCAGCTTCTCAGAGTGCTAGGATTATAGGGCTGCACCACCACGACCAGCTAGGTACAAATATTTTAAACCAAAATTTTCCTAGGTAAGATGGTCGGAGTTTAGACTTTAGGTTTTAAGTTCATAGACTTTACATATGATTTTTAGAAGGCTAGAGTTCTTAGCTTTAAGCATAGAAACATTCTTGAGTTGAGCTAACTGAATTACTAGAAAGCCTGAGTGGCTCTCAGGATGACTAGCAAGGATGGGGAACAGTACCCTAGAACCCAATAACAGCAGCAGCATAACTTGAGAACTTGTTAGAAATATAAATTATTGGTTACTGCTCCAGTCATGCTGACTCAGCAACTCTGGAGATGAGACCTAGCATCTGTGTTGTAATAACTCTCCCAGGATGTTTCTGGTGGAGTTAAGTATGAGTTCCATTGGTATCAGGGTGAAGTTTGGGATTTGGACTTATCTGGATTTTGAAAAATCAGACATGTACCTCTCCCCACCCCTTTTATTTTTGAGACAGTCTTGTTATAAAGTCCAGGCCAGTCCTGAACTTGCTATATAATGCAGGTTGGCCTTGAGCTCATAAGCCTCCTGCATTAGTCTTCCAAGTGCTATGATTACCAGCATGCACCACCATGCCTCACTTATATGAACCCTTTAATGAACTCTTTTGTGTGATCATCATAGAGCACTACCACTAGAAAATGTTTGGCTTAGTAGCTTTTGAACACTATGACCTTCAGGTCAAAATCTCCTGACATACAGGTTAGAATGCAGATTCTTGGGTCCCACTTCCTCCTGAAGAGATTCGAGAGAGTGGGATAGGTAGAATCCCAATAGCTATCTTTTGAAAAAGTTCCCCATGCCACTCTTGGCAATACATTGTGAACTTGTGAATTAGTCTGAGGAGGAGGAGGAAAAGGAGGAGGAACCTGACAATTATGATTTACATGAAGCCAAGGTGGGGAATTTTTGGTCCAAGTCTAATTGTTTGTATTGCTTGTAAAGCACAACAAATACAGGTTCTAACAAGGCTGCGGATATAGTGTAGTGGTAGGATATCTGGTTAGGATAGATAAGGCCTTGAATTTGATCCCCAACACAGGAAAAGAGAAGTTTTAACAAACTACAGAGAACATATTAGAAAAGGTAAGAATTACAGATGAACATTCATCATACTCCTGGACTTGAAAACACCAAAGAGCTATACTAACTAGGAATCTTTTAGGATTCTTTCCTAAGTTTGTTTAGTTAAAATAAGGGGGAAGAGAAGCAGAGAAAAATGTGAAGGAGTACTTTTATTTTGATTTTTATTGGATTTAGTATAACTCTCATTAAAGGTTAAATTCTGGCAACTTTTGTTCAAAAGTGGTTGCAATACTTAACAGAGAAGGTAGTATTGGGAAGATTCTGTCAGTGTTTTAAAATTAACAAGATACCCTAATTTTAATAGAATTATGTGCTCTTTTTGATACTTTCACATAGTTTAGGACAACAGGAACATTTATCCCCATCTCTAAGATGAAGAAACTCAGACAATGAATAAACTGTCTATATTCTTATGTGGTATGTTTGAGAAACAAATGTAGGATTTATTTAAGGTAAATTTTAGAGCTGGGAGTCTAACTCAGCAGTAGTGCTCTTGTCTGGCAGGTATCAGGTGCTGAGTTCTATCTTCGGGATAGTGAAAAGAAAAAGATAAATATTAAATTCACAATTTACTCTTTATGATTGAGAAAAAATAACAACAGGAGTGTTTTTCTGTAGCAAGAAGTACACTACAAGAAGGAACAAAGCAGGAAGACATCACTGATGAGTCGGTTGATGAGAAGAACAAATGATGTGATTTTGTTCATAAATAGTTTAAACAGTCAATAACCATCAGTGGCTGTGTGAGAGACAGTCTGCCACCTGAGGAAATAATTCTAGATGCAGTTTTAATGTTAACTGGTTTCTGGTCTCTGGAGATACAAAGTTCAGAATGGCTCAGGGTGAATTAGACCAAATAAAGTCGAGGGAATTAATTTTGTCTAGTTTAAGCAATGACTGGTCACACTTTAAAGGTATGCAAAAAAATTTAAACTCTGTTTTTCAAAAAATTCTGAAGCCTTAAAATTTGAAAGGCTTTACTTGACATACTGGCTTCTCTCTGAGGAAAGTCAAATAGTACTTTAGAGAGGAAACTGAAGCTTAAGAAGGTTCTAGAATTTGCCCAAGGTCACACAGATTATGGAGTGGCAGAGCTGGTGAGCATTTTCTGACTTTCATACTGCAATACCTCCCTGTATGTGGGGATTTATTAATTTATTAAATTTTATTAGTTATAAATTGTGTTTTTCTTTTGAATTAATTGCTGCTAATAAGGATTAATGTCTATGCTTAGTGATTTAAACACCTATTTATTGTTGCTTTGGTCCCAGCTCAGAGGTTCTGATTTAGTTGATGTGAGATGTGATCCGGGATTCGGGATTTTTAAAAGGTGATCCTGGTGTGCAATAAAGGGAGAACCACTGGACTAGAAAATTGTCCTCTTTTGTTCTATTATCTTGTCCTTGTCCTCTTTTGGGAACATTTTTGGGAACATGAGGCAATAAACAAAGCATCTCATTAATCTGTTAGCATAATAGCAGGCCAGGGAGTAGTCTGGCAAACTCACTTACAAATGAGAAACATAAATTTCACATCCAGTCATATTTGGAGGTTAGCTTCATCTTTCATTCATCCAGAGACCTTCCCTAGCCTGTCAGAGCTAAAGATCAAATGTTGGCTAACTTTAACAATCAATGGGGAGCCTTTTATTTGCTCTTTGAATGCCACGGCACTTGAGACCTTGTTGTGATGAGAACCTTAGTGGATAAGATAAGAAAATTGTTCTTGAATTTCCTCAAATATGATTGTGTTTAACTTCCAAATGGGGGCGGTAGCATTGACTTCCTAGGGCAGTGATGGTGAACATTTTAGAGCTTGTGATGATAATTGACAGCTGGCCGTGCCAACTGTGCAGAGGTTTGCCACCACTCCTAGCAAAGTTAGATGGGATAATCCACAAAGTTTGTGACTAGTGTCTAGAACCATCGGTGACACAGACAGTAGTTCTTTCCTATTTGCTGGTTATCACAGCCAGTGTCCTGACTTTGTTTTCCTAATCAGTCTTAGAGGCTCAATGAAGGCATCCAGGAGGGTAAATACCCCACAGAATGCTAAGCTCTTAATCTAAAAGTACTTAGTGTGCAAAACAATGGTGTAAACAGTGGCCTGATTGAACTTGTGTGCCAACTGCTCTTTTTTTCAGGAATTTCATCAAAATATTTGTTGAATTGAAGTGACATTGGCCAATTAAGTGCTACCTTAACACCCTCAATATGAGTTCCACTTGCAGTCTGGATCTACAATAATAATAATGCTAGGTAACGTTTTCTTTATTTTAGGTTAGAATTAGCTAATTTAGCTGCACAGATAAAAACCTAGAAATCTAGGTGCATTAACTTTGAATCTGTTCCCTTACAGGAGTTTTGCTCCTTGGAATATATTCATAGCTGTCAGGTGATGTTTAGTTTAAGTCTGCTTGAGATGCATTATTATTATTTTTTAAGTGTTTCTTTTCTTGGTGAAAGAGAGCTGTTTGAAAGGTGTGCTTTGAGTAAAATAGTTTCCATCTCTTAGAAGTGAGGGCAAAGAGAAATCAAGAAATATTTCCTTTTGACTCATTTGCTTTTCTTGGGAGACTCTACAACAGTAAATAAAGAACATTGGAACCAAAAAAAAAAAAAAAAAACAAACCCATTCTAACATGTCTTGTCACGTTCTGCTCACCCCTACACCTGATTTCAAATGTAAATTGCACGGCATTTAGCACTAATGAAAATACTCTAGTGAAGGAAATTGTTAAGATTTTCTGGTGCTCCCCTAGGGGTAATATTAAAACCCCGTTACTAACATTTCACTCTGAGAAGACAAAAATGTGCACTGAGAATACAAAAGCCCTGTTGGCATCCAAATGTGGGCCGATTAATTTGCTGCTACTGATGCGTGGATTTACGAGGAGATGTAAAAGTAGGGCCCAGGAAAGCTATTGAGATCCCCGTATTGCAGGGCTCCTTGACCCTGGAGTTTTCAATGCTTGCTTAATCGTGACATTCTGCTTTCTATTTATTTATACAGTTGCTTCAATGAACAAATTAATAATTATACAGCACATTGACAAACATGCCGGGTAATATTTGCCAGATTTTAAATTAATTTAATTCAAGGGCCACTTCATTTACAGGATTCATCCGCACATCAGGCGTCAGCCTTACCTCGTTGCTATTCATGCTACACCAAGATTTGTCATCATTTTCCCCCTTCTTTTCTTCTCTGCAGACAAAGCCAGCACTACTTGCCATGCCAAATAAATAGACACTAACAGGCAGGTGGAAGACAGATAGATGACAGACAAATAGGAATATAGATAAATGTGCAGATGACATAAATTTAGAAGGAAGGATAATAGCTGTTACTATAATATGTGGAAAACAATTAGATGCCACTAAAATCTTGTATTTATTTTCTCTTTAGCTCCAATTTGCAATTTATCTTCTCTTGTTTCACACCCACAAGCCTTCTTCACAATTTACAGCCTGGAAATTTAAATGAATAGCTTAGAGTTCCAGAAATGATCACTTTTCTTGGGAATAGGAAAAATCATGTTAAAATGGAACTCTTTGGGCTTGAGAGCCATGCAGAATTTTGGTTTGCCTTGTGTATCATTAAGGGCTGAATTGAAGTTGATGAGAATAGATTGTGTAGAAAGGGTCAGCTGCTCTTATAAAACTGGTGATTGAACCATCAGTCATATTTATATTTGCATTTGTAAGGAAAAAGGGACCTAATTCAATTGTGATATATTAATATTTATATAGTTAGGGATAAAGATGAAACCTTGGGCAGTAGGAGAGAATAGTATCCAGAAAATTAATGAATCAATATTTATGTGTATGCCTTCAACATATATGTCAGCATGTAAAAATTCTGACTGAGCTGTGTTTTTTTTGGCACCAAAGGAAGGCATGGGCACCAGATATGTTATCTTATATTCACAGACCATAATGGGGTCTAACTGAGTGTTCAAAGATTGGTTTAAACAAAAGAGCCATAAACTAGACCCCGTTTAGGTATTCTGTGAGTTGTCTTCTATGCTGCAGGCATTCTATGATCCTAGATATTAGTTGATCGTGGTTGGCTTGTGGGCTTCATAAATGCATGGAAATCAGCTGGCAATTCATTTTTAGGGGAGATAATTTTTTTCTTACGAACATTGTTCATAAATTCTTACATATCCAGAATATGGATCAATAGCTTTCACAAGATTATGCTAGAATAGTTAACCATTTTAAGTGAAGCCAATATAAAATATAGTGCCTAATAGGATCTGTCACTGAAAATAAAGACATGGACTGCTGTTGAGTATGTCCATGTCATGCTATCAAGAGATAAGAGATATTGACTAGAATGTGTTTCTTCATTACTGTAGGTTTAGGTTAGGTGGGGAAGGAGTGGGAGTGGGGAATCCACAGGGTAGTGTTGCTAAAGGTAAGCCTTTCCTTTCCTTTCTTTCTTTTTTCTTTTTCTTTTTTCCAAGACAGTCTCACTTTGTAGTTCTGGCTGGCCCTGAGCTCACTATGTAGCCCAGACAAGACTTGAACTCACACCAATCCTCCTGCCTCTGCCTCCTAAATGCTGGGATTACAGGTATGAGTCACCACACCCAGCATTGTAGAATGTGGTGCTGATTGCTGGTGGGCATGAGTCACCATGCCCAGTACTGTTGTATGTGGTTACCAGAGACTGAACCAGGGACTTTATGCTTGCTAGGCAGGGGCCGGAATCACTGAGCTAAATCTCCAGCCCAATGTAAACCTTTTCTCTTGGAGATGGATCAATAGCTAACCTAGGATTATATTCCAGAATGAGAGAATATTATGCATATGTGCATAGCTGTTATTGTATCCAGGGTAAATTATTCTTAGAATACTGTATTTTCATTTTCTAAGCCGAGGAAGATATTTAGGTACAATGCTGTAAGGTGGCTCTCTCTCTCTCTCTCTCTCTCTCTCTCTCTCTCTCTCTCTCTCTCTCTTTGTAAATGGAGCAACCATTTAGAGAAAATCAGGGAAAGACTAGGCAGATAATTTCAGTGCAAGCAGGCTTTTGCTTCAGTACCCGAGATAATTGTCTCAATCTCCTTTTTACTCTGCAGGGTCACAGATGTCAAAAGGCATTCCCACATGCAAGTGGAAATTGTGCAATACATAGCCCAGAAATTATGTGTCTTTTATTTAAAAAAAATCAGGTAGACCTATATGCCATAATAATTATAAAAATTATACTAGCATTTATTTGGTTATATTAATATGCTATTTGTATTAACTAGTTTTACTAATTACCTAATTACTGCCCGCTAGGGTAATTACTCTTCTTGATTAAATGAATGTCGAAAGGTGAACTCATAGGCATGAATTTGATAATCATTTTCCTATCTAGAATAATAACGGTGAGGGCAGATGTTCAATCCATTTAATATTCTTGTTGATTGTAGAGCTAGAAGGAGATTCTGAGGTGTAGTTTATAAAACCAGTGTAACTAAATAGAAGTTTGAAGCAAATAGGTATGCATTAGAAGCACTTAGTGATGTTTTCCTGATAAAAGGAGCATTAACATACATGAATGATTTGAAAGTCATTTTAAAAAAGGGATGGTGAAAAAAGCCAACACATTGGCACTAGCTGGACTTGAGTTTGAATCTTAGTTTTGTATGGCTCAGGGAAAGCAACCTTGCTTCTCTGAGTCTCATTTTCATAGTCTGTACAACATGGATATTGCATTCAATATCAGCTCCTAGTGCGTGAGGGCTTAATTAATGCTTATTCAGTGCCTGGAACTGAGGAACCATCGACCATGTGGTAGCCTAAGATTTGGGTTTTATATTCTTGCCGTATTGTTTAATAATTGAATTTTGAAGTAGAAGCCACTGGAATGACTAGTGATGCAAATAAGAAAACACAGATTCCTGTAACAAGTGCACCTCAACAACTAAACTCCAGTACCACCAGCTCCCCAAATGTCCTGATTATGTAAGACTGGTCTAAATTTCAACATGAGTGCCACCTGTGTGAATGTAAGCATCCTAGAGGTCAAGAGATGTGGTCCCTTTTGCTTGTAAATCTTCAAGACTTACAAAAAACCCAATAAAATCTACTTAAAATATTTATTGAAGGACTATCTGATGTTCGTATAATAGGTGCATTATATCCTCTGTGGTCTCCATGATTCTGAAGATCACTTAGGGGAATCCATTTGTGTTCCAAAGAGGACAAGGCATTATCTTTGTGGGCAATGTTTGTGCATGTTAGCAGCTATGCTGGACTGGTGTGGTAGACATTGCTCTTATCAACGTACTTGAGGTGATAAGGGCATATATTTTGCCTCTCTCCTGTCATCACATTGTAATCCCCTCTGCCTCTAGAGTACGAATGCTGGGACCAGGCCAGAGATGGGGACATTCATCCCACAGAGGAAGGCAGATGTGCCTTTCTTAGTTGGTCTATGGGCTTTCTGTACCCACATTAAAGGGCTAGCTGTGGGGTTTCAAAGAAGAATGAGGTAAAATCATCGCCAAAGGAGTCCGATGGATAAGACAAACAACCAAGTCACTGATTGCAGCAATGCAATATGAGCTTATGAGAGCTATGTTTAAGTACAGGAGAAGACATGTTCAACACTGCCTGAGATACTCTTGAATAATCCTTGACTGTCTTGAAGAGAAGAGCTTGCTAGGGGTACCAAAAAGAAGGGCTAGACCAGTGAGTGTCCTTGAAAGAGTCTGCGCCATTTAAAACCCTCCCTGCCAGCCCTCTCAAGGATTCGATCACAAGAAAAATACACAAATATCAACATCAGTAACTATAAATGACACTCACAGTGAAGTGCAAAGTTAACTGTGAATACCACCAACAGTGATGGCTTTTTGACAGTTGCAAATACCACCGTTTCCTCTGATGGATGGAAATTTGAAATAAAATATAATTTGGGAGGTGATTCCTTGGCTAATTTGTTTTGTGAATGAAATTTTCTTTTCTCATTTCTTAGTGCCTTGGGTGGAAAACAGAGTTGCATTTTAGTGACACACTGAGATTTCCTAAGAAGTGCCATCCACCCAGTTTCCTGAATTTTTGTCCCATAGAAGTCAGGGAGGACCCACAGACCATCGGGCAGAAACGCTGCCAGCTCTTAGTTTCTCACCTAACCTACTGAACTGTATGTACTCAGTCTTCGGTTCCAGCACTCACACAGGCAAAAAAATAAATAAAAGGTCTCTATAAACAAGACCTTATAATTTTAAACAGATGATGAAGAATCATTCTATTCTTTTCTCAGGAGCTTTTGGATAAGATTCTAATAATTTCTAATACCATTTAAAAGCTTTTTAAGGAACAGCCTTCTCTCCCAATAATTGATAGCCAGGACACCACCAGGGGGAAGGTAGGTGGAGGGAATGGAATTACAGATGTGTTCAACTGAGAGAGCCTCTAAATTATGTTGTCACAAAATTATGGCAACATAATTTCAAATGCTTTTACTCCTAGTGCTCTTACTTCTAACGCTGTTTCCTCCCATCCTAATGTCTCCACTTTTGTTTGTTTTGTGTGATCCACCTATGGAGTGAGGTTGTGCTGCATTCTGGGGGTCACGTCTTAACAGAGTTTGATGGAGAAGCCCATACTCCTGGACCAGTGTTGGCTGCCAGTGTAAGACAGCCTGAGACTTCCTGTCAATGGTTTACCTGCTAGTGGACACTCTTCTCTAATTGTACTGAGCTGTTATGATTTTGAAAGCACTGTACTTTACACTTAAAAAGCAGCCCTGATTTGAATTTTCCAAGAATGCTTTCCTTGGAGAGTCACTTGGAATATTCGGTGAAATGAGAAACAGGTAAACTAAGGTAGGAGAAACTTCAGAATTCACTGCATTTACAGGCTATATTACAGTAGGTTAGAGGTTGAGGCATTCCTCAGCCAAGAATGAGTAACCTTTTTGAGTCTCAGTAATTGAGCAAAAATGTCATTGGTATGACCTTTAAGACAAGGCAGTGTAAACAGGAAGGATGTAAGAGACCCAGGATGTTACCAGCTACTTTTTTCCATATCCTCAAAGATTCTAAGGTGCAAATTCTCTTAGGGATGGACAAGAGACCTGTGGGCTTAGTGTCAACCTCAGCGGCTTGCGATTAAAATTTCCTGTACTTGTCTGTCCATCCATTTATCCATTCATTCAATCCGGAGGCACAGAGTGATGTATAGGCAGGCTATATATCAAGCTTTATGGTAGGTACTCAGTGCTCTGTATTTTTTTTTTTGAGACAATGTCTCGTTTATAGTTCAGGCTGGCCCTGAGCTCACTATGTAGCCCAGGCAAGCCTCCAACTCAGCCAATCCTCCTGCCTCTGCCTCCTGAGTGCTGGGATTATAGGCATGAGCCACCATGCCCGACTTTGTGGTATGTGGTACTGATTGCTGGTGGGTGTGAGTCACCACGCCCAGCATTGTATGTGGTTACCGGGATTGAACTCAGGACTTTGCGCTTGTGAGGCAGGCGCCAGAACCACTGAGCTAAATTTCCAGCCCTCAGTGCTCTGTATTTAAGAGGCTTATAATTTTGAGTTTCAGGGACATCACACATTTGGTTGTTGCCAACAGAAATTTAATTCTGGTCCTCTCTTAATGTCTGTTTGTATTTTCCTCTCAGGTATTCTAACCCTTCCTTACCCTCTTCAATCCCACTCCCAGTATCTGAGTTTGCATATTTTTAGCAAACCACCATTACATCCACCCTTCCCTTTTAAATCCTTGAGAAAATCAAGGCCAAAGGGTTTGTGGCAGAGACTGATTAGTTATTCAGCAAATCTTTTCTCTTTTTCCATAGGAAACAGGTTTTCTAACTGGATTTGCAGTCTGGTGTGGCGTTATGACTGAGTTCTACCTAGTGTGATGGGGGCAGAGGTGATGCATTTTATTTTAAGCCTGGCTCATAAAGGTTCCAGGTTTAATGTTCCATTTTTCTCCTTTTCTTCCAATGGAATGGAGAGAACTCCTTAGGATCTAGAAGTCCTCAAAGCCATAAAATGAAACAAGTCTGGGTCCTTGAGTCACCGCTCGGAGGGAGACTGTCTGACTGGGGATATTTACATTGAATGTTGCAGAGAGAGAGAGACAGAGAGACACAGAGAGAGAGAGACAGAGAGAGACACAGAGAGACAGAGAGAAAGAAAGAGAGAGAGAGAGAGAGAGAGAGAGAGAGAGAGAAACTTGTATTATGTTTATACCCTAAAAGATTTTGATTTTTGTTTCAGCATTTAGTATACCCTACCCTGACTCATTCAGTATATGGTCTCACTCAATTTTTTCCCCACATAGTCTACTAGTTCATTCATCCTTAAATCATTTTCCTCATCTTTCCCTGTGCTAGAATTCAAACTCCTTGGGGGGAGGGATTTTTTGTTTGATTTGTTCACTTGTGAGCTAGAGCACTGAGAACAATTGCTACTGCCCTTAGCTTTCAGGAAGTTTAGGCAGTGGGTTGCTGTAGAAGACTGGCATGGGGGGGAAGAGAGTGCCCTGAGAATCTGCCCGTCCACCCATACCCCTCCTTCTCTGCCATGTGAGGAGATGGGCAAGAGGGTGGTTATCTGCAAGCTAGGAAGATAGAGCTCATCAGAACCTGACCATGCTGGCACGCTGCCCTCGAATCTAGAGAAGAGCGAGGAAAATAAGTGTCAGTTGTTTAAGCCGTGCAGCCAATGGTAATTTTTTTTTTTTTTTTGTACTGGGGATTGAACTCTGGCTCTTGTGTGTCCAAGGTTGGTGCAGTACCACTTGAACTAAATCTCTAGCCCCTGCCAATGGTATTTTGTTATGATCACTTCAAATGTGTGGTGCATCTGCAGCAGGTGGCCTTTTCCTGGCCAAACCCTACCTGATAGAGCCACCACTAATTTTCAGTTCCTACTTACTTCATTATATTGCATTTAACATTGTTGGCAATTACTTTATTATGAGGGGGAGAGAACAGGGTCTCACCATGCAGTTCAGGCTGACAGTGAACTCACTACGTACTGTACCCTAGGTTGGCCTTAAACTCACAGTGATCTTCCTGCCTCAATTTCTTGCACCTCCCCCCGCCCCCAGTTTGGAAACTACTGTTAAATAGTTCAACTTTTAACTTCCTTTGTCTGGCTTTTTTTAAATTGTCTGTCATTCTCAGTTCTATCTCTAGACCTTTTCTTTTCAGTTTCCCTCTGGCTTCTCATCCTTCACCCTCTTTTACACGTTATATGGGGTTAACTTTCTCATTCACTTTTCTTGGGTCATGTCATCAGAGTCAAGGTTGTTAATCAAGTGGTTCTCAAATCTGAATTTCACTTCAGAGTTTGGAGTTCTAAACCTGTCCAAGATGTGCTAGCTATCTCTGTGTGGATGTCAGACTCAGCATTTGCAAAATCTCACTAACCAGCCCATCAAACCCTCTCTGTAGGCATTTCCTCTCTGCATTCCTCTTCTTGTGAAAGAAACTTCACAAAAAGGAGGAATTCAAAAGCTACTTTGGGCTCCTGACACTCCTACCATACTCAACCACATTCTTACAGGTCTTTGCTTACTACAGTGTTACTTGAGTCTTTGTCTTATTCTTATCCCCGTTTCCAATGATTTAGTTCAAACACATATCTTTCTTGCTTTTATTAGTTCTCAAATCTTTCTTTTGGCCTTCATTCTTACCCTACCTCTTTGCCCCATGCTTTCTATTGCCATCAGAGTAATCTTTCTTAAAAGTCAATCTGATCACATCTTTGCATAAAACATTCAAAGGTTGCACATTGCATCATGAAGAAATAATGAGTGGCAAACATTTTCCATTGTCAGTGTTTCTTGGTTACTGGAATTATAATTATCTACCAATATCGCCTTCATCAGTTATGACCCAGAGGGGGTTCTGTTCCATGTATTTAGGGATTTATGTTTCTACTTTTTTCTGCATCCACTCCCCTCTAGTTCTGTGGACTTCTTTCTATTTACCCACATGATAACTTAGAAGAGAGGACAAGGGTTGAGGGGCAGGGTTTGGAAATGGTGTGTATCACTTTTGCTTGTATTCAGAATTATCATCTAAATGCTGTCTACAAGGGAGGCTTAAAAATGCTGTCCAGCCATGTTAACCCCAAAGAAAGGGGATGCTAGGTTTTTGTGCCACAGTGAGCAAAAGATGAACAATCTTTGCTATGTTGTCCTTTACAATCATTTTCAGGAGTAACTCCTCCCAGTGTTTCCAGCCGGGGCTGGGAGTTCTAACCTTTGTTACTCCATTGTACTCATCTCTGTTGCGATACGTACCTTGCTGTGTTTCACTTATCTCTTTACGTGAGGGGTAGTGGGGACTTAGCTGAGTGGGGATAAGGATGATATCTCACTTAATATAGTGCTTAGGCCAGTGATGGCAAACCTTTTAGAGCTTCCAATGCTAAAAACAGCCTGCTGTGGCACATGTGCCATAGGTTTGCAACCACTGGCTTGTACCATAATTGATATTTAATAAACATTTCTTGAATTATTTAGTCAATTAATTAATTGTAATTTTTCCAAAGCATTTTAAATTTGTTTCAACAGTATCTTTCTAAATGCCAATTTCTAGCAAGTCACTGTTGATTTTGTTTTTGTATGAAGTCCTCCTTTGGGGCCTCATAACCCATCAAGAAAATATGATTTCCTCCACCTTAGAGCTCTAATTAGGTTTCAGGGCTAAAGGGCAAATGCAAACACATTTTATCATTCAGGCAAACATAGAAAAAGCCAGTAATAAAGGCAGCTGTTGTCAGTTGAGCAAGGAAAATGCTGGTTCAAAAGAGGCATCAGCATAAGCATAGTTCTGAGCAGAGGTCACCACAGACAGATGAGGTCTTGTCGGCTGCCGGGTTCACGTGGCCCTCAGGGGCCACCTTCAGGCCAGTGGGGCTGGCAGCTGGGGAGATAATCAGTGAGTCTGCCTGGGCCACAAGTGCTCCAGGGCCTCTGTAAGTGTGATTCATCTAGTGCTCTTCAAAGGACCTTCTGCGTTTGAAGCCAGAGGCGCACTGCTTAATGTAGAGAATTAAATTGTTCTCTAATTGCTCAGTGTGCTTAATCTTTTCTGGGCGGAAAGGTTGGAAGTATGTCGATAAAGTGTCTTCATAAAATGTTTGCATTTTTCAAACTTTCTCTGTTTAGCCTTATAAGACACTTAAGCCACTTGGGACTTTATTTGCTGACCTTCCACTGATGCCAAGAATTCAGCAGAGGTGGGTTAAAGGACTTGGCTGCTGTGGAGGGAAAGGATAGGGATGGTGGTCGTGGACAGGTCTGGTGGAGCTGTCCAGTTTTAGCTGTAGCATCTGCCTTTTTATTCTTCTGGTATATAGAGTTCTAGTGGCTCTATTTTTTTTTTTTTTTGCTTTTTTTTGGAGACAGGGTCTTGCTTTGTAGTTCAGGCTGGCCCTGAGCTCACTATGGTGCCCAGGCAAGCCGCCGCGAACTCAGCAATCCTCCTGTCTCTGCCTCCCGAGTGCTGGGATTACAGGCGTGAGCCACCACACCCAGCATTATATGTGGGAACCGGGGATCGAACTCAGGTCCTTACACTTGCGAGGCAGGCAC
>PVIC010036854.1:0-18359 GCA_004025085.1 Thryonomys swinderianus
TTCAGGCTGGCCCTGAGCTCACTATGGTGCCCAGGCAAGCCGCCGCGAACTCAGCAATCCTCCTGTCTCTGCCTCCCGAGTGCTGAGATTACAGGCGTGAGCCACCACACCCAGCATTATATGTGGGAACCGGGGATCGAACTCAGGTCCTTACGCTTGCGAGGCAGGCGCCGGAACCACTGAGCTAACCCTCCGGCCCTGTAGTAAACATTCTTGATTAGCTTACTACATGCTCAAAAAAAAATTTTTTTTTTTCTTTTTGAGACAGGGTCTCACTTTGTAGTTCAGGCTGGCTCTGAGCTCACTATGTAGCCCAGGCAAGCCTTGAACTCCGCAATCCTCCTGTCTGTGCCTCCCGAGTGCTGGGATTACAGGCGTGAGCCACCATGCCCAGCACTGTGGTATGTGGTGCTGATTGCTGGTTGACTGCTGGTGGGCGTGAGTCTCCATGCCCAGCATTGTATATCGTTACCGGGGATCGAACTCAGGACCTTGCGCTTGTGAGGCAGGCACCGGAACCACTGAGCTAACCCTCCAGCCCTCAAAAAAATTTTTTTTGCCTTTAAAGTTCTAAATGACTTTGGTGGTAAATATGTTAGATACATTAACTCTTTCTACCTCCTAGAGAAAATTACCTCTAGGTCTTAAGGAAGTTAATGCCCCTATTGAAAGTGAGCAACTTTATTCTTGAGCCTTGCACATTAGAAGGATCATTCCCAATTTTTTTGAATTACTTAAGGATGTGAAAAATATCTTTATTTTCTATTTGATGACACTTCTAGGTAATGTGAGGAATTACAGAATAATGCCTTAGCTTGGGAAGGATTTTACTCCAAAATAAAATCAAGTCAGATTCTCAGCCATTGCCTGTTAAGTGCCAGTTTGACATTTGAAATGATCCGAACTTAGTGATTTGGAGAACCCCACAACCCGCAGCTGTAACTTTCATCCACTTGAAACCCATTTGTCCATGACTCATGTGGAAGCTCATTTTGTTTGGCAGGATTGAATCTGAGCAATTGATGATGAAAACTTAAGTCCTAATGATGGACTATCCACTGAGCAACTTCAAGGATTAAACTTATGTTCATTCTAAAATACACACTTTTATTTTCCTGCCTCTTTTTTTTTTTTTTTAGGAAATTTAGGATGGAATAAAAATAAAACTAATGTTGAGAAATGGTAGAAGTGAGACTTAGATTCTCGTGGTCTTAGGAGGCAGCATCATGTTTTAAGCAAGCATTGGTGCTGGGCTTGGGTACCAGTTTTTTCCTTGGTGGCCGTGTGACCTTGGCCTTTCTAATGTGACCTAGCTTGCCTTTCTTGGCCTCCTCTCTTAATTTCTAAAATAAAATTGGCAAACAGTGTCTTTCTCAGACCAGGGTGATGATTATGTGAGCTGTCTCAGGTACCAGGTTAGTGGATAAAGTATTTCTTAGGAAAACCAAGATGAGATTTAGTGTGCAGTTGACGATACTTAATATAGGACTTTTCGCTCTCACATACTTCTTTTGAATAGGCACTCCCTTGTGTGCCTAATTTCATGTTTGTTATTGTCGTATTTTTCTTAAGCAGGGCCTCCAAAAGTATATGGTTCCACAAAGTGTAGATTCTTTCTTGTGAAGCCCTCATTATTAAGATTACTCCATTATTCCTACTTTGACACAGACTTCAGAATTCATCAATTTAAAGATACTTTTAATAACTGCTAGAAATAAGACAGTATTTTAAGAGCATCTGTATGATGTATGTTATGCTAGTGCTCTCCTAGGCAGAAATCATCTAGAGGGAGAAGAATTAATTTGTTTCCACACACATATTAAATAATGGATTTATTTCTGCCAAGGAAAGCAAGAGTGTAGAGATTCCTTGATGAGATTTAATAATTTGTAGACTGATGCACTGATGAATATCACCTGATGTTAGAACAATAAACCCACAGAAATAAGATACATAGTGCTCATTAAATGCTTCTGATCTGAAAGCAGTTGTGTGAACAGTTTATTGTATTTGGTTAAGTGGATGAGTTTGTTTTTTGCATCAGATCTAGGAAAACTAAGTATCTTTAAGAGGCAGGGTAGGCCATTCTAACAGTGTGTGGAGTAAGAGCATCTGTAGAGGTTGTGGAGACCTACAGCGTGTGTTAGGTTCTCCTTCTTGTTTTGTTTTGTTTTTTGTTTTTTGAGACAGGGTCTCGCTTTGTAGTTCAGGCTGGCCCTGAGCTTACTATGTAGACCAGGCAAGCCTCAAACTTGGCAATCCTCCTGTCTCTGCCTCCCGAGTGCTGGGATTACAGGCGTGAGGCAACACGCCCAGCTAGGTTCTCCTTCTTAAGCAGACTTTTTAAGAGGGAAGATAGAGTAAATGAGCTATTAACTGAGGCAAATTTTTTTTGCAAGTACAGTTCACGTCAAAAGAGGGATACTGGAGATACAGGCCACTTCCACTCATGCTCACAGATTAGGGAAGTGGTATCTCAATTACTTCCTTGTTGCTAGGATTGCCCCAACCTCCAGAAGTTAAAGAAGGAAAGATTCATTTCAGCTCACAGTTTGTAGAAGTGCCAGTGTGTATTCAGCTGGCTCCAAGGCAGGGTGGCATAGCAGAGGGAGAGGATTAACAGTCCACGGTGTGGCAGGTGGGAGGCAGCAAGCATGCTCTCTTTCTCTTCCCTCAGATTTCACCAGCATTATCAGCCCAATGATTGGCGCCACCCACACCCAGAGGGGGTATTACGGTTCGTGTTCAGATGTCTCCCCAAAACCTGATGCAGATAAAGTAGGAATTTCCTTTTTCAGAGGAAGTGTATGATACTGGTTTTAAGAATGTGTGGTTACCAAACCACTACACACAAGTGATGAGTTTGACACTGCCTAATCCCTGTAGCCTGAATAAGATAAAAGGGGCAGGGAGACATTGTTAAATCTCTTTTCCTTGTTGTGGTTGCTACGCTCTGGGCCACAGAACTCTTTCTTGTTACCTTTGCTGCCTTGCCTGTGCCATGTCCTTTCTCCTCTGTGCTGCTTGTTTCCCATCCCAGCCTCTGAGCCAGCTGATTATGGACTGAAACCTCTATGAGTTGTAAACCAAAAAACTTCTTCCCCTCTTACTTTGGGTGTTGTGTATTTTTGTCTCAGCAACGAGAGAAAAATAACTAACACAGCGGGGCCTCTGTCTTCAGTAAATCCATCTAGCCACATCCAGAACTGTGCCAGTCCGGTCAGTGGACTAACTGAGTTCTCAGATACTCTTCATCCATATCACACACCTGTAATCCAGCCACTTCCCAAAAGCCCAATTTAGGGGAGTGTATGAGGCTTTGGTGAAAGGGCATGTATATCGAAATCTTAATTCTGAGTGATTGGAGACTAGAGAGATGCACAATAAAACGATGAGCAATTCGAAATGGAGACAAGACAAAAATGTAGAGTGCTTTTTCAAATGAAGGCATCTGATGCTGGGCCAATTCTGAGAGGAGGGGAAATAAAGATTTTGGTTCAGAGACTAATTTCAAAGGTATAAATTGTTTAGAAGCGTGATTCTGCATCTGAATGCCAGCGGAAGGGAACAGGTTGGGGTGGGGAAAGGGAAGGAGGGAGGGAGGAAAGGAGAAAGGGAGGAGGGAGGAGGGAGGCAGAGGATGTGACCACTGCGCTTCCAGTTCCCGTGGACAACTGATGTGGCCCGAAGCAGAACTTGATCAGGGTGGAGGGGAGAGAGGCTGGACTAATACAGCCGACAAGGCTGTGAGCTTGTGCAGAAAAAAGGCATCTTCAAGATAACGGATTAGATTAACTGAGAACTCTGTAAGTGTTCTGATGCTTTGTGACTTCTTCTCTTGAGCAATCCCTTTTCATTCATTAGTTACTTTATGTTATTGGTTTATCAACCTCCAGTATACATTTTTGGTACTGGAAAACACTGTGGCTCTTATTTTTTTATTGGAGCAGACAATTCACATGGATTTGGCAGTCAGGTTTTCTGCTAAAGCTGCACTTGACATCTTAAGTAATAGTGAAATTTGGAGGTGGTGAGGTGAAATTCTCAGTGGAGAGAGAAACCTTAATTTTGCTGATCGTGCAGGTGAGGGTATGTGCTGTGATCATTTACAGTGACCTTGTACCTGGCTCTTTGCTGACCATAGTACAAAAATCACTTAAATTTAGCCCCATTTCAAATTCCATAATTGTCCACTGAGCACATCCACCTGAGAGCTGGAGGGGCTCTTTATTCCCCAGGAACTGCGATTGTCAGTCTCTTCTCAGTGCTCCTTCTAGGGAATCATCTCACGTGCTTGGAATTAGCCTTGATGGCCGTGTTTACACCATGGAAACTGGAATTCACCACAAGTCAGGAGGACAGGCGATTCAGTGTTTGCCATTACATACTCATGTCATGATTGGGGCACCATGCTAGTGGCTGTAGGTGAATGAAGATGCGAGACAAATGCATGCTGACTCTTAAGGCTCTTACAGTTTGGTAGAAGGAGTTGATGATGATGATGATGGGGTTAATTATTACCTGTTGATCACTTGCTGTATTTTGTTAGAGCTTTACAAGTGTTAGGTCACTTAATCCTTATTTTAAAAAAAACCTGCTGATTTTGAAAATGCTTTCATGAAGAAGTACTCTTGGGCCAGAGGCTTAGCTCAGTGGTTCCGCCGCCTGCCTCGCAAGCGCAAGGTCCTGAGTTCGATCCTGGTAACCACATACAATGCTGGGCGTGGAGACTCACGCCCACCAACAGTCAATACCACAAACCACAGTGCCAGGCGTGATGGCTCCCGCCTGTAATCCCAGCACTTGGGAGGCAGAGACAGGAGGACTGCTGAATTTGAAGCTTGCCTAGGCGCATAGTGAGCTCAGAGCCAGCCTGAACTACAAAGCGAGACCCTGTCTCAAAAAAAAAAGAAAAGAAGTATTCCTATTTTTTAATATGAGGTAGGAGAGGCTCAGGAAAGTTACATAACTTGCCTTTAATTCACCTCTGCATGCTGAATTTAGGATTCAAGCCCAGACAGTCTGATTAAGTATGTTAAGGACAGTATGAAGGAATAAACTGTCTAGAATTGAACAAATTGCTATCCTGTGGAAGTCAGGCAAATAAAAGTTTCAGCTTCATGGGGTGGGTGGGATTTTGGATGGGCTTAGATTTGAATCAAAATAGACACAGTGTAGAGGGGAAAGGCTGTGTCGGAAAACAGAAGCACAGATGGGAGAGATGGGAGGATGCGGGGCATGGATGCTGTAGTTGAGGTAGCAACACACACTTAGAAGTGGAAGTAGGCTGCAAAGGAAGGCTGGCCATATCAGGAGATAGTAAATGCCAGGTGGGAGGCAGCAAGCTTCTCCTCTCTTCTTTATATTTTCTTTGCTTAGTAGCTGTGAAATGAGTTGGTTTAACTGAGCGAAACCATCCCAAACTATTCTCCATAGATAGAAACTTTGATTTACCCTGGACTGTTGTCAGTGAGCTAGTATGTACTAATTGGGATCCAGTTTTTTTTTTTTTTAGCTCTTCTAAATTATTTGGAGGACTTCCTCATGTATTAGTCACTTTCTCATTTCTGAGACAAAATATCCAACACACACAATGTTAAGGAGAAGAGTTTAATTTTGGCTCAGAGTTTCAGTATATTCAGTCCATGGTTGCCAGGCTCCAGGGCGTGAGCAACATGGTGAAGGGAGATGGTACAGAAAAACTGCTCACATCATGGTAGGCAGAATCAGAGAATGAAGAGAAGAGCAAAGCACAAGAAAACACCCTTCCAGGTCACGCTTCCAACAACATATTTAGCTACCAGTTTACCAGTGGATTAATCCACAGCATATAGCATCCCGTGATCTAATCACCACCTCTGAAACACTTGAGACTTTTGCCTCATTTATATTTGTGAAGTTTCTCCATAGAAATATCAGGCAGAGCAATCAGGGCAGGCCATTTGTGTATTCTTTTACTAAGAAACATGTTCTTTTTTGAGAAGTTTTAGATCTTGTTCGAACACAGGCTGTCTTTTTCTTCCTTCTGCTGGTAGATTTGAAGACTCAGTAATCTGCTCCTGCCTCACCTGGCACTTGGCCTTTCTTATTTCCCAGTGCCCTGGTCCTGGATGCCCTGATTGAAACTGTACCCAGTACTGACTGAGCTGACTTGACTTTGTCCTGTTGGGGGCCACACTCTTGTTGGCAGTTAGCCCTTAGATAAGACACACTGAAGACTCACTTTCTCCATTATAAGAATCTATCTAACAGATGGTTGAATTATTTGTTGACTGTGAAACTGAATCAATACAATGACTTTTCTGGGACTAAATTTTGTAATATCTTGTCTATTTTGAACTGTGATCAATAGACTAAATGAAGTAGGTCCATTCCTACCTGGGTAAAACTCTCAATGTAAGGGCAATCATATTTGAATATCTCCTATTTTCTACCCTGACTACTTTGGGTCAACTCAGTCTCCATTTGGCAACAAGCCCATTCATCCTGCAATGATTATAATTCATCCCAATTCCCCAAACACTAGAGGAGGTACTTTACTATTTTCTAGTACTGTTGCTTGCCAGTTTGCACCAGGGTCAAAATGTAGTGGGACTCTTAAGATTCACCTAACTGACTTAATACCAAGTGTGTGGAGAGTGGATTTCTGGTATTCAAAGGACTTGGAACATTCCTAAAACCACTGCTCTAACTCTTGTCTGCAGTGTATCTTATAGCTTCTCCTGTTTTAGGAAAAACCTTCTAATACTCTTCCTTCTCAATATTTTACAAGAATATGTCTTTTGTTGCCAAAAATTTCAACTTGAACATATTCTTTATGGGACTTCTCCTCCTTTTTAATATTTTCTCTTAAGGAAAGTATTCTGTTAGGCAAGGATGAATGAGATGTCATACTGTAGGTAGGATAATTTGTATAACACAAAAATCTTTGATATAGTTTTATTCCTGTGACCAATTTTATGTACACTTGAAGGGCATGGGGTTGTACTTAAAGCAGGGCATGAAGTGGGGGCATGAAGGGGAAAGTTGAGGGAGTTAGTGTTGATTTACAATGAAAAAATGTTTAATCCTAGATGCATATTTGCAGTGTCAAAATTGCCCTTCTTCCACTTTTCTACACCTGCCCCAGTTCTATTCTAGCATTTTGTGACTATACTCATATTTAATTATCTCTATTTCTAATATTTTAAAGTCTTTTCATTCCTCTTTCATTGTCTATCTTCTCAGGTGAAGGAGTCCTAAGATTTTTTAGCTCACCAGATCGTCTATCCTTTCCCCCATTCTCATCTCCCTTCTTGGGACCTTTCCAAACTCCTGACTATTGTTGGGATTTTCAGAGGATACCACAGTCCTCCTGCTTGTCTTGAGGTTGTCATTTGAGGTGCAAACATAACATTCATATGCCAACAAGTTCAGTGCATTGCTCAGGAAGGGAGGACAGGAGAGATGCATGATAGCATGTTTTTGGAGCAACATGTTTCCAGGAAAAGTCTTTATAAGTACTTTGCATTCTTTTTTATTCTATTTATTTATTTTTTTTATTGAGACAGAGTCTCGCTTTGTAGTTCAGGTTCACAATGTAGCCCAGGCAAGCCTCGAACTCAGCAATCCTCCTGCCTCTGCCTCCTGAGTGCTGGGATTACAGGCATGAGCCACCAACCCTGGCAATACTTTGCACTTTTTTTTGAGACAGGGTCTCGGTTTGTAGTTCAGGCTGGCCCTGAGCTCACTATGTAGCCCAGGCAAACCTCGAACTCAGCAATTCTCCTGCCTCTGTCTCCCAAGTGCTGGGATTACAGGTGTGAGCCACCACGCCCGGCAATACTTTGCATTCTTAAAGCATCTCAGTCAGACATTTAAAAAAAAAAAAAAAGGATTTTGGAAAAATGATTTTGCCCAAAATCATTTTCTAGTTGAGAAAAGTGAACAAAGAGAGTTCTTATCTAGATTTGTACCATGAAGCATGCTTGAGAAGACTAATAGGAGTTTTACAGTGTGACATTCTGCCTTCTTCCTTGGCTATTTTGCTCTAGGTTCAGAGAAAGCCAGGATTGGCTTTGATTGCTGTTTCAAGCTGTCTTATACACCAACCCAAGACATTTACAAGTAAGATTTTTTTTTTGAGACAGGGTCTCGCTTTGTAGTTCAGGCTGGCCCTGAGCTCACTATGTAGCCCAGGCAAGCCTCGAACTCAGCAATCCTCCTGCCTCTGCCTCCCAAGTGCTGGGATTACAGGTGTGATTACACCACGCCCAGCACTGTGGTATGTGGTATTGATGGCTGGTGGGCATGAGTCACCACACCCAGCATTGTATGTGGTTGCCGGGGATTGAACTCAGGACCCTATGTTTGCGAGACAGGCGCTGGAACCACTGAGCTAAATCTCCAGCCCCTACAAGTAAGATATTTTATTCTTCTGAGGTAGAAGTGTGTATAATTTGTGAGAATGACTGAAGATTGTAAAATACTTTAAAACTTCAACCTGATCCACTGAATTTCTTGGTCAAAAGGGAAATATAGGCAGCAAATAAGTGTTTGATTTGAGTTGGGAAAGAAAGTGCTCAGTCTTTGCTTTGGAGTATTTAGTGTTAGTCATTCTTTCCTTCAAACTTCCTTCCTCAATTAATGAAAATGTGTTAATGAGGTATGATTTTCCTAATAGTTAACACTGATACTATCAGGGGTGGGAGTGAACCTAATGGTTTCTGTAACATGTTTAATTTCTGATGTTGCTGTTCAATGTTGAGGAAAATTAGTCACATTTAAAACCATCTGTTTCCAAAAGTGGTTCAAGTGTGGAATGCCTTCTAGGAGCCATTATATGGGTTATGATAATAGTTGTGGCGTGAAATGATTCTTTTTATTCTCTTTCCACATTTTCTGCTATAAATATGCATTTGCTCCCAGGGAACTGGATTAAAAATGTCACTGAACATCTTTCATGTGTCTTGTCCATCACATATGCAGAGAGTCTAAAAATCTCACCTTCCTATTCAATCCTGGTAAAACTTGCCTTTCGTTAAAGGAGCTGCAGATTGGAAATCAGAGTTAAGAAAATGTATGGATTCTTCAGTGGTCACAAGTGCTGGGTGATCTATAAAAGGTTGAGATCGAGTTGGGAGGACTCTGATGGGAGATGCCTTTGGCATTTTATTTCATGAGTTGTTGATATTGGTTTTGAGTGAAAGGGAGAAGGAAGGAGAAATAAGAAGGAAGAAGTAAAAGCTGATTTTTGAAGCTAACAGCCAACTAATGGGGTCCGTATTTCCCCCAATTTTGCATGCAGACTGGGCATTCATATCATAAGAATGCTCATTTATAGGAAATGGGGCATAAAGCTTATTTACATAGGACTGTCTAGTCTTCTTAGCAGGGCAGAAACTCACCAAAAATATTTGATAAATGTTTATAATGTTACACAGTGGGTTTCTTGGAAACAAAAGTTTCCCAGTCAGGGAAACTGTGATGCTAAATTTTGAGTAGTCACTGGGATCTTTGCAAAGTTTCCTAATTTTGTGTAATTCCCTGATACAGTTCCAAAGAAAAACAGATTCATATTCTTTTTTCTCTTGAATGGCTGTGCATATGTACATCTGTAGTGAAACAGTTTTGGTTTTCCATAAATTTAAAATGATCTAGATGTGAGGTAAATTAAAAAAGAACTAATATGTTAAGGTGTAAAGCAACAAAACATTAAGTGTAGAGTGGAAGAAAGGCAACCCTCTCTCGGGCCCTCAGGTGTGGGGCAGCAGGACACTTGAGTTGGGTGTGACATGAAATTGTGGGTGCTCTCTTAATGAGTTAATCCCTTTGGTGGTAGGATGATTCTTCAACTATGACATTTTTCTTCTATTAGAACAGTAAATCTGATTGCTTGTAAGATCTCTAAGTGGTAGCTTTTTCTGTAGAGTTTACAGTACAAATGTGAACAGAAAATCTTTAATTAGTGCAAAAAAAGAAATGGCCCATGCTAAGGTGCTATAGAAACCTCAGCAAAGGTTTAGCAGGAAGAATTTTTTTTTTTTTTTTTTTTTTGAGGCAGGATCTGGCTTTGTAGTTCAGGGTGGCCCAGAGCTCACTGTGTAGCCCAGGCAAGCCTTAAACTCAGCAGTCCTCCTGCCTCTGCTTCCCGAGTGCTGGGATTACAGGCGTGATCCACCACACTTGCCACTGTGGTGTGTGGTACTGATTGCTGGTGGGTTTGAGTCACCACGCCCAGTATTGTATGTGGTTACCCGGATCAAACCAGGGACCTTGTGCTTGCTAGGCAGGCACTGGAACCACTGAGCTAAATCTCTGGCCCTCTGTTTTTTGTTTGAAACAGAGTCTCACTATATAGTTCAGACTGGCCTCGAACTTGCTGAGATCTCCTACCTCAACCTCCAGAGTGCTGGGATTTAAGGCTTGAGCTATCATACCCAGCTAGCAGGAGATTTTGATGTGTACAATATCCACAGAGTACGCTGTGTGACAGGGTACACTGTCACTGCTGCAGCAGAACCTGATTTCTAGCTGCCTGCAGAATCTGTAGCACATGGACAGGCGCTGCTTTGGGGACCATCAGTGGGCTCAGCTTCACGCATGGCATGAGCGCCTTCTCTGAATTACCTCCAGGCTTTCTCCGTCCACTTTTCTCCTGTTTATAGCCTTGTGCATGTGGCTTTTCACTGGAATTTAAACAACTTGTTAAAAAAATGAATAGAGATATGAGAAAAAGAAAGAGAGGGCATGAAATGTTATTCTCCTCTGAAATACTTTAGTGAGGGAAAGTTTAGAGTGTCCTAGTCACTTTCCTATTGCTGGGACACAATACCTGATACCTACAGCTTAAAGGAGGACAGGACAGCTGTCTCCTCTGGCCCAAATATTTTTGCCTTTATTCTAGTCCATCCTCTACATTGCTATTAGAGGGATCTTTCTAATCTACCCAATTTTAGCCCTTTTTTGTCCAAAAATTGTTAATAATTCCTTCTATAGGTGCAGGAAGAGTCTGAACTCCATGTGAGTGAAATATTCTCCATGCTCTGACTCCCCCACACTGTCCAACTTTACCTGTTTGATTACATCCATGTTGAGCTGCTTTTTTTTTCAGAGCACATTCTGTTTCTCTTCCTCAAACCTTTTTAAAAATTGTATTCCCGGGCTGGGGATTTAGCTCAAGTGGTACTGCACCAACCTTGGATGCACAAGGACTGGAGTTCGATCCCCGGTACCGCAAAAAAAAAAAAAAAAAAAACAACAACAAAAAAAACCAACCAACCAAACAAACAAACTGTATTCCCTTTGGCCAGAATCTTATTTCTGTCTGTGACACCTCCTGGCCTCAGTTTTGGGGACAGTTCTCTGTGAAGTAAGGAAAGATGTAGCAGAGAAGTCTTCCGGGACTCCTTTCACTGACTCTCAGGTTCTCCCTAATGCTTCGATTAAGTCGCTGACACCACCGTTTCAGTGCTGATCATGAGCACCCCAGTTGTGTCCACTTTACCCTGTCTCTGAACTCTAGTACCTCTTAGTGTCCAGCTCAGGGAAGATGCGTGTGGAATGAAGAGTAACTGGGAGAGGCTAGAGCTAAAAGCTTTGTGGACAAGGGTGAATGAGGGCTCTTTAGGGGGTTGGACGTTCAGGAGATGCGGAAAAAGGGACAAGTTCTTTCTGCATAAGTGCTCTTCCTGTGCCTCTGCCTTATCCATCCCTTTGCAGAAGCAGATAGTGTGCAGCTCTATCCGTTATCCTCTTTCTCCTTCAATATTTGAATTGCTGAACTCAGATAGGTACATGGTTTTCCAAAATGAGATGACATTTCCTACAGTCCCTTCTCACAACATAGGATCAAGCAGCAACATTCTAGTCAACGGGGTTGGGAAAGGAAGAAATGTGTGGTTATTTCCTTTGTGCCCTGAAAAAGAGTGAAGCAGTCTCCTGGACATTTCCCTGTCTACACTGCTGTGCTGGAGATGGGTTGGAGGGTTTGCAAACATCCCTCTTGGAAAATCTGGGCTGAGGATAGTAGAATTCCACGGTGGCTTTGACCACTACTGAGCTCACAGACAGTGACCATGAGAAGTTTCTCTCCTGTCTAACTCATAGTTTTGGATCTTTGTAGAAGCTGTACCAAAGTAACAAATATCTTCTTAAAGAAGTGGTTATAAACTTCTCTCTTTGATATTTGGCAGAGGTATACCTCAGCATGTGCATTTTATCCCATTTTTTAAAACTATAAAAAATTTAGACACATACAATTATAATATGTTTTGTGGCATATGCCTTTTATCTTTTTTATTTTTTACATATGATACTACATTTACAGTTAAAGCTCATCTCTGATCTCAGTTCTTTTTCCCTCAGAAACAACCTCCATTCTGACTTTGGGTTTATCAATTTCATGCATATTTTTATACTTTAACTACATATTTATGTGCCTCTAAGCATGCATAACATTTTTTGTGTGTTTTTAAAAATATACCAAAAAAATACTTTTTTCCAACTAATAATTTTTCAGATTTGGTGGTGCTAATTTATAAATGGCTGGTTCAATATTTTAACTACTGTGTAATAATATGCAGAATGACCATACTTTTGTCTTTTTTTTTTTTTTTTTTTTGCTTTTTGAGACAGGGTCTCGCTTTGTAGTTCAGGCTGGCCCTGAGCTCACTATGGTGCCCAGGCAAGCCACCGCGAACTCAGCAATCCTCCTGTCCCTGCCTCCCGAGTGCTGGGATTACAGGCGTGAGCCACCACGCCCGGCATTGTGGTATGCGGTGTTGATTGTTGGTGGGCGTGTCTCCACACCCAGCATTATATGTGGTTTCCAGGGATCGAACTCAGGACCTTGAGCTTGCGAGGCAGGCGCCGGAACCACTGAGCTAACCCTCCGGCCCCTGTCTTTTATTTTTGAAGCAAGGTCTCGCTTTGTAGTTCAGGCTGGCTCTGAGCTCACTATGTAGCTCAGGCAAACCTCGAACTCAGCAGTCCTCCTGTCTCTGCCTCCTGAGTGCTGGGATTATAGGCGTGAGCCACCAGGCCTGGCACTGTGGTATGTGGTATTGATTGCTGGTGGGTGTGAATCACCACGCCCAGCATTGTATGTGGTTACTGGGGATTGAACTCAGGACTTTGCTCTTGTGATGCAGGCGCCAGAAGCGCTGAGCTAAATCTCTGGTCCACTTTTGTCATTTTTATGTTGAAAATAACTAAATAAATAATAAATGGTGTGTGCCACCATGCATTAGTGATATTCTAATTGATGAATCTTGACATTGTTTCTAATTTTTAAATATTAGGAACATTTGGTACAAAACACTCTTGTAGATGTCTCCTGCTCAAATTCAAGATTTTTTGTAGAGCTGGCACTTAGGTACTATTGGCTTTTACAATATATACACGCTCTCAATTTTTAAAGTATTTCCAAACTGCTCTCAAATGTTTACATGAATATAATTCACATTCTTATTACCATTATTCTTGTTGTTCTGTGTAACTGCCAGTAGTAGGTCACATTCTTAGGCTTGAATTTTTTTGTCAGTGTGATAATTTTTTTTTTTTTTGAGACAGGGTCTCGCTTTGTAGTTCAGGCTGGCTCTGAGCTCACTGTGTAGCCCAGGCAAGCCTCGAACTTAGCAATCCTCCTGTCTCTGCCTCCCGAGTCCTGGGATGACAGGTGTGAGCCACCACGCCCGGCAAGTATGGGCCATTTTAACTATATTGATTCTGCCAATCCAAGAACCAGGGATAGCTTTCCATTTATAGATACCCTCTTTGATTTCTTTTTTCAGAGTACTGTAATTTTTTAATGTACTTTACTTCCTTTATTAGATTGATTCCTAAATCATTTTTGTGATACTATAATATAGTTTTATTTAATTTCTCTCTTATTTGTGTACAGAAATGCTATTGATTTCTGAGTGTTGACTTTTCCCTCAGCTGTGTGACTGAATTTGGTATTAAATGTAGCAGTCTTTAGGTGGCGCTTCTGAGGTTGTGGAGTATTGTATCTTTCACAAATATTTTAACTTCTTCCTTTCCTATCCTTATTCTTTCTCTTGTCTCATTGCTCTGCCAAATGTTTCCAGAACTGTATTAAATAGGAGTAGTACCATGCCATTTCTGCCTTGGAGCCAGTGAACCATAAGCCAAAATAAACCCATCCTCCTTTGAGTTGCAGACCTTGGGTATTTTTTCCTGATGGGAAGGCTGACTAATACAGAAAATACAGGGAAGTGGGGTCATTGCTCTGACTGTACCTGACCATATGGTTTAGATGCCCTTGGAACTGGTTTGTAGGAGGAATGTGCAAAAGTTTGGACAAGTAGGCCCCAGAATACCGTAAAAAGAGCCTGACAAGCAATTGATATTATAGCTGAAGGACCAGAATGTTGATTGGAATGTGTGGTATGTGGTATTGATTGCTGATGGGTGTAAGTCATCAGACCCGCAATTGTGATATGTGGTTACTGAGGATCAAACCCTGGACCTTGTGTTTGCAAGACAGATGCCAGAACCACTGAGCTAAATCCCTGGGCCACTCTTCTTTTCTTTTGATATAGCTGTTGTTGAGGTTTTCAACTGAATTTTTAAAATCTCACATGCAAAGTTCAGTAGTTCCAAGATTTCTTTTTTGTTTTTGTGGTACCAGGAATCAAATTTGGGCCTTTGTGCTTGCAAGGTAGATGCAATACCACTTATGCTAAATCCCCAGCCCAGTTTCAGATTTCTCATTGCTGCTTTTTTCTAAATCTGTTTTTTTTTTTCTTTTGAGACAGGTTCTCACTTTGTAGTTCAGGCTGGCCCTGAGTCCACTCTGTAGCTCAGACAAGCTTCAAACTCAGCAATCCTCCTGCCTCTGCTTTTTGAGTGCTGGGATTGTAGGCGCGAGCCACCACAGCTACCATTGTGGATGTGGTGCAGACTGCTGGTGGGTGTAAGTTACCATGCCCAGCATTGTTGCATGTGGTTATCAGGATCAAACCAGGGAACTTGCATTTGCTAGACAGGTGCTGGAACCACTGAGCTAAATCTCTGGCCCTCTAAATCTGTTTTTTTGCTCAATTACTCATTCATATCTTGCACTGCTTTCCTAATTTAACTGTTGTCTTGAAACTCAGTGAGCTTTAAAAATCGTTCTTTTAAATTCTTTAGCAGATATTTTATTCACTTTGATAGTTTTGAAATACGTTACTAGAGAGGAATTTTAGGAAGTGTTCTATTACTTTATTTCTTTGTATTTCTTTTTTTCTACATTGGATTCATGCATCTGGTGGAATGGGTATCTGTACTTTGTATATTTATTTTTGAGATAGGGTCTCATTTTATAGTTCAGGGTGGCCCCAAATTCACTATACAGTCCAGGGCAGCCTTGATCTCACGGTAATCCTCCTGCCTCTGCTTCACAAGTGCTGGGATTACAGGTGTGAGCCACCTTGCCCAGCATTGTGGTATGTGGTTA
Source organism: Thryonomys swinderianus (assembly GCA_004025085.1). Lineage (NCBI taxonomy): Eukaryota > Metazoa > Chordata > Mammalia > Rodentia > Thryonomyidae > Thryonomys > Thryonomys swinderianus. The sequence continues at coordinate 15,443 of PVIC010036854.1, forward strand.
CCAAGGATCAAACTCGGGACCTTGCACTTGCCAGGCAGATGCCAGAACCACTGAGCTAAATCTCTGATCTATACTTCTTTTATGAAATGCCCTTCTTAGTAAATGACTTTTTCCTGAAGATATGTTTTTGGGTATTGGTTCTATATGCAGTGTTTTTGTCTTTGTTTTCAACTGGGCACCATGGTGTAAGCTTCCCATAGATTCTCTGGCTGTGATAAAGTTTGAACAGAGCTGTATGAATGGAGACACTAGCCCTTCAGGGATGTGTGATATAGAAAGCAGAGTATATATGGTACAGTCTGTGTGGCTATTTGTACTGTGAGATTGGTGACCTCTGTTGGATGGTGGGATTCCTCAGACACTGCTGATGTTGACTGTATCACTTGAATGGGTATCTGGTATGGATAGCCTCAATATTGGCGACAGCCTTAAGCACTTGTCTTCTGTTAGACTCTGTTGTTGGTCCAGATTCTTCTTCACGGGGAAAGGCAGGGGCAAGAATCAAATGATTTCTCTGGGACACTCTCTCCCAGTCTTATTAGCAGCGGCTGATCAGACCAAGTGTGGGAGTGACTGCTGCAAGGTTTCCACAGAGATGTGATGACAGCAGAGCTCTGTCATTTTTCTTGAGTGCAATGAGTGGACATGCCTGGGAACAAGACATTTGCACAGTGGGAATAGGTTGATGGCCAGGGGCTTCTCTCCCTCAGGTTATTTCAGTTGTGAAACTGCTAGTGATGGAGCGGGTGTGAATCATGACGAGAGTGGGGCAGAATGCTTCTCAGCTGAGATCTTCACCAGAGGGAGCAGAAATGGAACAAGGCCACTGTGGGGCAAGCACACATGACTTTAATCATAGGTAATATTCCCAGTATATCATTGTGTAATGCATTAGTTAACTTTTAGCCTGCTGTTGTATATTAGGTGTCTTCCCTACTCTCATTTTTTTCTACTGTAGAGAACACTGAAAAATAACAGAAACTCAATTTCATGAATTTCCACGTCACCTTCTTATAGGACTTGTGTTACCTCAGATTTTAGAATCTGAACCACCAGTGCTGGCAGCATTATTTTATTTTAGTATTAAGTTGGTCCTGTGGAAGTGAGAAGCCAGTGTAATCCACAAAAGTAGACGAGGTTGAGGTTAAGTTCTAAGCTGGACTCTGCTTTGGAAGTTGGTAGAACACTTTTGTAATGAGTATAAAAAGAAAAGAATGTCAGCAAGTTTATGTTCTTTCTCTCCATGGGTGGGAGTGTGGTATATTTAATGATTCAGAGCCAATGGATGGATGGCCAAGTTCAAGTCCTCCCTTCACTTCTTCTTAGTATGTCCTTGGCTACGCTGCCTCGAGTTTGTACTTACAAAGAGAGCATAATAATAGTGTGTTTTCCCACAGTGTCATTGTAAGGTTTTCTTCAGCTTAGAGAATCTTTAACCTAGAGTCCTTTTTAAAAAAACTTAAAAATGTTTCCATTTTATTTAGACATAAAGTACATTTAAAGCATGCAGACGAACTTAAAATTATATAGCGTCTTCCCAAACCATTTATATTTGAGTGTATTTTCAAGTACTGAAAATAAAACAACATATTCCATAGGTAGACTCAGACTTTCTACTGTCACCTCATGTCAAATTGAGTTACAAAATAAATTGATTTATGCACAGTAGTTTTAAGTAGATAATTTAATTGATCACCATGAATAAATATTACTTTCATTTTACTGAATTTCTCTTCTGAACTATTTATCAGTACCAGTCAGAGAAAGTTAATATATCCAGTTGAAAAAAAGAGACATCATAAATTCAAATGTGTCAGTGTTCTAGATGATAGATTTCCATTTATAAGAATAAATGCTGTGTTTAATGACTTACCATAACAAAAAGAGAGTTCACTGAAAGCAAGTTTATGAAATTCTTGGTTATTTTATGAAAGTTTGAAGTTATAAATAGAAAAGGACCATTACAATATTTAAAAACTTAACATCATGTATTCTGATCCACATGCTAAGTACAGTTCTTTGTTTGTTACACAGTGCCAGTACTCATGGTACATCTTACAACTACAAAATCAGGTAAAAGGAACAAAAGTAATTTCCTTTATCAATATTGCCAAAGAAACAAGTTTTCATTTTAAAAGGTAGAAATGTCTTTGTGGAGGTGGCCAGATGTCATTGCATGGTGGCAGGAAACTACTACCATGAAGAAGCAGTAGTGTTTTCTTTGTTAACTGTCATTACCTCTATCTTGCTGCCCCATGCTTTCATCTCAACCTCTGGAGCTTTCTCTCTCTCTTTTTTTAAAAATTGAATTCTTTATTGGTACATTTTATATACATCTCACAATCACACATAACATTGGGGAATTTGTACCAGTATATGACACAAGTTAATTCTCATTTTTACCCACATCCTTACCCACCCACACCTCCCCATGCCCTATATACATGCACTTTTATTTTCTTTCAGAATCATATTTATTCCTTCCCCTCATTACATTCCCACACTAAATTTCCTTTGGAAATTTCCCATTCTACAAAAACTGTCATACTTTCTAGAGCTCATTTACATCTACAGGTGCTCATATCAAAGAGAAGATCTGGTATTTGCCTATCTGTGATCTATTTATTTCACTTATTAGTGTGTCCACCAGGTGTATCCATTTGCACATAAATGAATGAATCTTGTCATTCTTTTTGGCAGAATAATACTCCATTTTATAAAAAAACCCCACATCTTCTTTATCCAGTCTAGAATTGATGGGCATTGGGTTGTTTCCAATATCTAGCTATCACGAATTGAGCTGCTATCAACATGGGTGCACATATGTCCCTGCGATATGAATCTTGTAATTCTTTTTCTTTGCTTTTTGGAGACGGGGTCTCACTTTGTAGTTCAGGCTGGCCCTGAGCTCACTATG